>LD689209.1:479144-531896 GCA_003118335.3 Papilio memnon
GGCGTACAAAATCTGCTGACCTTGAATTTTATCGCGGCGTACAAAGTCTGCCCGTGCGAATGAGCGCTAACCGAGCATTCACTGTTGTTTCGGCTTAATGTAATACACTCAAGAGCATTAAATCAGGGTCACTTAAGACAAAAAACTATAAATATCGTAAACTTAGACGGGACGCACTACTGATTTATAAAGGGGCACCTTATTCCGAAGGGACATTTTGCTCTTTTTGTTAAATGACGCGGAACGGCAACCTAAGATGAAAGCCGCGCGGTTTCTAAGTCGGGTCACGTGAGCGGAGAAGTTAATTTTAAATTCGAGTATGACACCTAGGTATTTAACTTGGGTTTCCCAAGGTATTTTGCTGTCCATGAGTATAACGGATGGGAAAAGAGATACTTTGCAGCTTGAAAACTAGAGAGCCGCGCTTTTGGTAGGAGTGATTACGATTCTACATTTCCGAAACCCGGCACCGAGGCTACTTTACCTTACTTTCTCTACCACTGGGGCTACTCTAAAACTTCCTTTAATATACTTATTTCGTATCTTATCCATTCGTGTTACCCCACACATCCATCTTAACATTCGCATTTCTGTCACATGTAGTATCCTTTCATCCATCCCTTTTACTGCCCAACATTCAGACCCATACATCATGACAGGTCTTACGACGGCCTTGTAAATTTTGCTCTTTACTTTAAGTGGAATTTGAACGAGAGGAAAGTGACCCGGATTCAATGCTCTTGAGTGTACTTGGGCGCATGGGGGTCGCCAGTCGGTGATCTACGGGGGGGGGAATGGTCAACCCGGTAGCTGCCTTCTCCTGCCACCCCCCCCCCCTGCAACGCTCATCCTTTTCGGTGTTTAAAAGTTGTATTTTGGAAACAAACTGGATTACGATTTGTATTAATTTTGTACAATCTGTGTTTTGTATTTTTAGTGACAGTGTGTAGCAATACATCAGACTTTGATCAAAACCCTTACATAGGCAGCTTTGTAGTTACAACTTACATCCAGTAAGTAACCGGTAAGTACTAACATAACAAACATACAGTAGAATCCGTTTATTATGACAACGGTTATATGGCCAACCACTTATTATAACTTAATTACACAGTGATGTTTGGTTTTTATACAAAGATCTTTACAACAAAGTCGGATATAATGCCTCGCTTATAGTGACACGTCGCTTATTGTGACCCATTTCTACTTGATCTTTTGAAATTGTGGTTGGTTATAGCGACCGACAAGATTCCTAACAACTACTGCAGTGTTCGGCTACAGAAGAGGCGTTAAAGGACGAAGAATTAGTTCGCGATATGTTTAAAGCAATATTGACGACGGCGATGTTTTCTTCACATTTTTTTTGTTGTCGCGGGAAATGGATTTACGCACTGCACCGTCCATGCTGCGGGGGCAGCAAGGACAGTTTCGTGTGGGGCTCCCGGCCTTATAATTTCGGCCGGACTACCCATGTTTTCTTCACATAATAGTTTAGATACCGTTGTTACAATATACTTAACTCATAAGAAACTGTTTGTGTGACAACAATAAAATTATTTTTATTTATTTATTATTATTTAATATAATGAAAGGACAAAAGCATACATTCAACGTATATCATAATTATCTATATACTAATGTATGTATGACAGTGGCTACAAAGCGAACGCGTTAATGGAAAATTTCCCCATTGCTTCCGTACACGTAGAATCTATCCGCAAAGAAATATATGGGTAGGAAAGCATTGTCCGAGTTTCGCAATCATAAGTAAGTTATTATAAAATGTTTATGTCGAACATCTATACATGTAATAAAATTGGAGTGGAGTTGGAATCTCCGAAACGGCTGGGCCGATTTCGACCGGACTTTCACTGAAGGGTAGCTGACATAGATGGGCATATTGTAGGCTACTTTTTATCTTAATGCGTGGACTAAGTCGCGGGCAACAGCTAGTAGTAAATATTACTGAACGTCATAACGAATATTAACCGTTGTCTTGTTCAACCTAAAAACATATAAACGTTGCAAACTGATTGCATAATAGATAAGCGAACATATAATATAGGGTTCATTTGTATCACAATGGTGCATGATTGAAATCATAATTTTGGTGTCAATGCTTAATTCTGATATTGATGTAGTGTTTGATGTAAATTGAAAAGATTTGATATATTCCCGAGAGTGTTATAAAGAGGGCATTCACATTAGATTCGTGCATAAACGTGTCAGAATTTGCCTGAAAACAAATGTTAATTAAATATTGGGAGGTGGTATAATAAGATCTGGACTTAGAATGGGACGAAATGCGTGAACAATAATTAAAAAAAGAGCATCGATTGAAATAATCTTGCCTATACATCTGCATTAAATGCGTATGCATTTATAAAATTGGAAGTGGAATTGAGTTAATGAGTTTAAATGATATAAGCGCATTATATAGGAATAATTTGGGAATAGCTGACTCCATTTGTACCCTTGCAGTTTGTACCCGCCCCGAGTATTGATTCTTTAATCATCTTGACCTAGTTACTCACGAGCGGTTTGCCAGTCGCCACCAGCGCCACTAGCGTCTATCTTATTTTTTGAAGATGAGACTTTTCGCTGCATTTCATTTTTGTATTCATTTCTATATTTCACTCCCCTTTCGTATTAATAATTCCCCTTGATTCGTTACAGAAGTATTAATATCAGTTGACGTTTACGCGGTTTCATTTTATTTTTAAAACTATCATATAATTAGGTATTATTTTATCATGGTCAACTATTAATATTCATTGAATATACGTTTCCTACCATCTTAGCCTCAACCATATTTTTAAGTGTTTTTGTTTTCCATTTTTTCTTCGATTCAAATCAAGTTTATGGTGTTTAAATTACTTTATATCAAAAAACTCATTTTCCTCGAGTAACTTTAAAGGCAACAATGAAGACGGCACTTTATGAAATAATCTTATCAAATGAAATCTTTGATAAGCGTTTATCGCGATAATTTTGTATCGTCGTAGTGCTCGGGATTTCTTGCATTAAACGATTCTGTTAATTAATATCATGGAAACTATAACACGGTTTGTAGTTATAACAAGCTGTCGCCTGCAAACTTCGTTAGCGCGGATTTTTTTTTAAAAAGTCGTCTATCACATTCCCGCATGCATCTACCTTCTACTAGCTATCTTTCACAAAGTCCCATCAAAATCCGACCACCCGATACGCCATTTTGACAGGGCGGATTAAGAAAAAAAAGTATACCATAATATGCCTATCCATGTCAGCCACCCTTCAGTGAAGTCCCGTCGAAATCCGTGCAGTCGTTTCGGAGATTACTCGGAACAAACGCGGCTTGCGGACAGACAGACAATTTTTTTTTAAATGCGATTTTCGTTATCCGCTACGCAAATACATCATCTTCCCGAAATCTAGAATTTTTCTTTTGATATTACAAACAGACACTCCAATTTTACATGTATAGTTAGATTTAATTGTTAGTCAAAATTTGATTGTAGAAAGTATGCTGCAGTTCTACTTACTGCAGCTAAGCAATGGAAAGAAATGGCAGGTATGTCGAAAATAGGTCCTCGGAAGAATATTGCACTTTGATCGAGGGTCAAGCTAACATTTTAGGAAGAAGGCACACATTTCGTAGAAAACGAGCCTGACTTAGATCTGCATTTATCCTGAAGCGCCATAAATCCATACTTATAAAATGTTTGGTGCCCCGATGGTATCCGTCGTTCCAGTTTTTGTTTTATTAAAAACAATCTCTAAATGCCCGTCTTGTATAGTGATGTATTGTGGCATGTGGTGCATGTTGCCCTACTTTCTTTAGTGAAGTGACCTGTTCATACCTGAGGGATAAATATACGACGACGGTACAAATGCATTTGTAAATCTCTTTTATCAAAATCTTTTACAGCTCTGGAAGGCTGCAGGAAATTCTGAAAATTTAATTTAACAGAAATTTATGTTAGTTGAGACGTGCGTTTTATTGCAACAGCGGGATGGTGGCTGATATAGACTTCTTTCTCTTCGTTACCTTTGTTATTTCAAAAGGAATGAGAGGAATGATAATTATGTTTCTGTTGTACAGGCATTGGAAACACAAATATTCTTAAAATGCTATGGTAATATGATATTGGTGAACTTTGTCCTTTATTACAATTTGTATTAGTGTTCACAATGTAATTCAGAATAACATCGCCATCCGGTATCTCACGCCTTTATAAAGTGAATCTGCGTTCGAGATTATATAAGCTGTAGAATTGTTAAAGGTAATTCGTGTTGATTGCCTAAGTGACTGGCAGACGTGCACTGATGTACACGTTGAAATCTGGAGCATTTCAATCAGGCCCCATTTATTGTTCAACAGTCAGCTCACGGGGCTCACGAGACACGAAAACTCGAAATTCAATCTTATCGCGCTAAGAATAAAATGTGTATTAGAGATTCCGTCGTCTGTATCCTGGATAAAGTACGTTCAGAAACGAAGTGGGCTGTAGTATCTACTAACCTACTTGTTGGTTATTGGTATAATGTTAGTTACGGAGAAATATTGAAGCTGATAGATGTGTAGACTCAAAATCAGACTTTGAAAAATATTTGCTATTTGGAAATAACCCATTCATTATTAACGATTGATTTGTATCGCTTCCTGCACTAGATGTCGTTAACTAATTTCTATATGATTGAGAAAAAATTGCCAGATTGTTATAAAAATGATTGCTCATTTGATGTTGAAGTTTTAAAATATGTTAATATCATATAATAGATAGGTTAACTATGATTTTGAAGTTTCGAGTTTTAAATTGAAGGTTATTTTAGAAAGTATTAGATCATTATTGTCTGTTTTTCGTATTTAAAGTAGATTAATCTTTGTCTCAAAAGGACAAAATATCAATGACAATATATCATGTCACAAATGTGACATGATTATAGGTAGGATTAATAGGAAAATTATGGTAACAAGCCATATAATAATCTAATAATCAATAGACTGGAATGATTTAATTAAGTCAAATGAGTGAACTCACCGTTATTAAATACTAGCTGTTCGCGTGCGGCTTCACCCGCGTGAAATTATAAAAACTTTATTTTAATGTTTACATTTGTCAAATTATCAATTGCAAATGTCAAAATGACATAACATAACAAACCATGTTTGTCATAACAAACCATGGTAATCATGCTTCCTTGATGTTGGCAGCAACTTATGGTCTCTTTCCCACATTAGGGTTTTTATCCAAAATATTTACCCCTTAAGTTTAAAGGCATGAAAATATATAGTCTAAGGCGTGAAGTAAGTGTAGGGATTTTTATTAAAAAAAAACAATTATTCAAAAATATGCTGTGATTGCTGACATGTTAGGCAACAAAGACGTGTGTGTTTACGCTTTATTATATTAGTATAGATTAATTCATATTGTTACGAGCGTGGGGGATAGAGTTAAAACACCTTGGAAATTCTTGTGTTAATTTATTCGCGATTTATAGTAACAGGGATTCACGGCACTCACAATTTTCCCTTAACGCTTAACGACAAACAAAACACAGAGTCACTAACACTGAGTACTTTACTGACACTTTAACTTCACTATAACACTTGCACTATCACTCCGCGGTCACTTAATCTTCTTCGCAATTCGCTCAGGACTTCTTCTTCACAGTTCACTTTTCACCGTAAGACTACCCGAGTCACGTCTGACTCCCCTTATATACCCCGAATTTCGATCTTCTTTTCGTTATTCATCTGTCATTTTATTCCAGAACTTTCTCGATAGTCCGAATTACATAAACTTCATAATGGAACATTCTCGATGCCGTTTCGAATATTCTAGACATCTTTTCGCGAACGTCATTTTCGCTACTCGCTGCGATTGAACATTCTAGAAACAACTCGATTATTCTTCGGATATGAATTTTGCTACTCATCAATAGATGACGTCGCGACAATATGTTCATATCAAATTGTTATTTTTCGCTTGTAACGAATTTATTGCAAAAACAAGTAATAAATATACGTGGGTTGTTGCCTCGGATCGGATTATTCCTGATTCAGTATTTCCGGAGATTAATAAAAGAATTTAAGGGCGAGAGCTGATAAAGAGAAAAATTGTATATGGGCCTTTGTGTATATAAGTATATTTTTACTTATCGACACCTTTTAATGTTATTTTTATAACAAAGAAACTCTTGGAATCTCACCGGATATTGTGACCTAATAAAACGGAGCTTTCTTTGCGCAGATAGTATCTGTGTCAACCTTCTAGTTTAGCTATATTAGGTTGAAGACGCATTTAATTTCAACGATTTCTATGGAAAATGTATAAAACCTTCAAGTTATTATAACTGAACGCGAGAGGGAGACTCTTGCCGTAAATAAGTGGTTATACCAGTATAATCGTGATATCGCTTATACTATGACTATTTATTCAAATGATACATCGCTTTTAGTGCATCAAAATAACAAGTAATGTTTCAAACATGTTACAAATACAGCGTAGAAATGTGTATACGCTTGGATTCGTTTTAACTTTGTTATTTTTCCTATACTTAGTTGTGTTAGTTACTAGAATTTATTTGCTACGGTAGTACTTTGTTTCACGGATACCATCGCCTTATCTTCCACTCCTCAACAACAGATTGACATGCCACATTTGAAGTAATTCGCAATTATCAATAGTAAGCTTTGTAGAATCCCAGCCGCCAAACTTATGTTCAAATCTGTAATTCGTGTTGTAAAAAATTCAATAAAGTACTAGTAGGTATAGAACTAATGTGACTGTACACACCGTGAGTATTTTTTTTTCGTTAGAGCATATTATTTTGATATCTCGACGTCGTGTAGAAAGAAATGTATTTTCTTTTGAATTCCTTTTCATGTCCTGAAAAGTCACGTTAATAGGATCGTGCGAGGAGCATTGAATTAATGCCCGCCTTTATAAAGCTGCATGCACATAGTGTATTCCTCATATGAAATAACTACTCTCTTTGACTTTTAAATGACAGGACCTGTCAACCTTTTATACCAATATGTAAAACGAAAACGAAGAATAAGTACTACACTAATACTTACACAAACATGTTTAGTATTCATTGTACACAAACAGCCTGTGAGTTTGTTTTTGAATCCGTATGTAGTCAAACAAGACCCTTATTTGACTACATGCTCACTCTACTCCGATGAGAGAGGCGCTGCTATTGGTTGGTTCTGTCAGAAAATGTGTAAAACTTACATGGATGCAGACAAGAGCATGGCAGGGCACTAGTGTCCTAACATATTTTAGTTACACTTATGTTCAGATAACTTGCCCGTGTATATGTTCATTAAGACATAAGTTTCATGCACAAGTGTGACTGTCATTTTTAAGTCGCATCTTGCGACAAGTGGCAGAATTCATTAAGTACAATGGCGGCTCTTTGTCTAGTCCGTTTTTCTATAGTCAAAGCTTACACTGCGCCATGTGTACGCGTCAGTGTTTTAATTAAAAAGAGAGGTACCTATGCTTGGCTGCACATACACATTAAATTTTGTCTTTTATAAATTCACTCCATACATAAGTTAATGTTATTATAATTTATTTTTATTTCAAACAAAAAAAAACTATTGAAATAATAAAAAAATTATTTTACATAATTATATTTTTAGAGTCTACATAATAGAGTTTCGTCATCCAAATCGATAAATTGCCCGAAATTCAAATTTGTATTATTCTAAATTACCTACGTTATAATATTTATTTTCGTTCAAATGTATATAATATTTAGCCATAAGCAGTTATATTTCCGGTCAGTAACAAAAAATATACATTTTCCTTCCTTGTATTGAGTTTCGCCTGTTTATTCATTCTTTCATATATATATATTTTTACGTACATGAACAAATAAATACAATAACTTTTAAAGTAAAATAGTTTTCGTAAAACTAGAATGTTCATTAAATTGAATAATTAAAAATTAGTGAGTCAGCGTGATAATAAATTAACAGACGACACTGTTATGCTCAGACACAGAGGTAGGAAATAATATAAAAAAGCACCTCTTTGACTTTGCCTATACGCTTCATTGATAAGGAACATTTTTGTGATCCGCAGCATGCTACATTTATTTTTCATACTTGATTAAGTCATAACACATTGACATAGCTATTATCACATACATTAACATCTAAAACTGTATATTATTAAAATTACTCAGTGCTGTAGTAAAAAAAAAACATTCATTGAAATAAAATAATACTTTCATCCATTTAATTTAATTCACGAACATTGTAAAATATTCGTAATCTCTTTCAATCGTATTAATTAAAATATCATGAAGTTGTTAGAGTTCTTTGTGTCGGACCTGGAATGTCGAAATGTTAAATTTTCGTTTCATACCAAAAGAGGATAACGAAGTTAAAATTTCTACTGTTTTTACATGAATTTTAATACAAAGAACAGTCCTTAGTACATTTGGAATTTAAATTATTAATGTATTTAGTGAAATAACATTTACGCAGATATCCAGATATAACTCATCAGCTTACATAAAACCTTTTTATATAAAAAAAGTTATAGCATAAAACAAATTACGTATAGTGTATTAATAATACTTCCCGAGAATGGATATTAAAACAGTGTTATACCTCGTATCTAATAAGTGCATGAGAGGAAAATGATGCATTGCAATGAATGTTTAATGTATCGTAGAACGTTATATATATTTATTATTGTACATACAACGTGATAGTAAAGTGGCACAAATGCGAACGGAGACTCGGTTCTTGACAGCATTTAGCATGGCGGCCGCTGTGTAGACAAGGCCACTGCGTACTGGGTACTGCATAGGACGAACATAGTAACTATCGTCTTAAGTTTGTTCTTATGTTCTGGAAATATTCCACTTCCAAGATATTAAATTCACGATAGTTTGTAATTTAAAAAAAAATGAAGAATGTTCCAAAAGTGGTTGCCGTAAAAGAAAGTACATATTAATATCTACTGAATTTTAAACTACATAAAACTAATTAAATCATATCTACTTCCTCGGCGATTATTCGTGAAAATATTTAAAAGGATCAAAAGAGAATATATGTATGTGAAGGATATTTTTTTCTACTAGGAACTGCAATTGTTTTTAGTTCACAGTTTAAGTGGTGGCATTAGAAGTACATAACCGTCCAACAAACGCGAGCTAGTAGTACTGCGTCGTTGTTCTGCGGCCATGTTATCTATTTAAAGATTTAACTAATGCTGTATTACGCTCTAGAATCGTTTGGCAACAGTATTGCAGAATTATATTAAGTAAAATTCACAATCCGTAACAAAGGCTCGATGCGGGAATATTCACTTATCCGCAAACTCTCCCATTCTTTTGTTATTGAAAGAATTTATTAACAATTCCACGGCGTTATATCTTTAAATATTTCCTTATTCACTCGACAAACATTACACGTGTTTCTAAATAAAATTATACTTCATATAGTTGTATTCAAAGGACAAAAGAAAATAATAGGTTTTGTGGATTGTATTCGCCTTAATTTCTAAAACATTCTTTGCTTTGAGAACATTCGAATAAAGTTAATTATATACTTACGTAGATGGTTCAATTAAACACATACGTACATGTTTTTGTTAAAAAAAACAGAGCTCGAAGCTATCATAATATCACAAGTATTTTTAAAGGAGACAATTATTTCAATAGTCGAAGGACTAGAGAAGAAATCGGACTTTGGTGGAATTTACCTGCAATGTACCGAAGTTTTAAATGATAATTTGTACAAAATTGATGATACTGAGCATGCAATTCTTCGTTTACCATTAACGTATCTTATTTATTAGGGGGATTAAGTAATTTAGCAGTAAATGTTGAGTTCAACTAATATAACGCATAGAAAGAACAACGGTGTGTTAATAATCCGCTCGAGCATACCTGCAGAAGGTCACAACATGTACCTACGTAATGAAGTATAAGTGATAAAAAGTGCTTATGAACAAAACTAAACTCTATGACATTGTAATAAAGGCGTCGTCGAAGAAAAGTAAATTACAAACTCAGATAAGTAGTTAGAAGTTTCTCAAGGCTAGTTAACTTGTAGAGGAGTAAAAACTTGGTCAAGGTTCTTCTATACCGAAGTCGTTCAACATTTAACATGTGTACTTTTATTTGAAGTTCCATTAACATTATTTAGGAGGACATGGGAACATAATCTACTCACTTTCAACGATAAAATGTGAAAACATTTCATTATATAGGTACTTATATTGCTTAATTCCAATAAAAAATCGAAGGAATGTAGCTGAGAACATTGCGCGTGAATTTAATTAAAAATTATAGATAATACCAGAATACTTATTTTAAGTTTTTAGCCAATTAGCCCTTGGCATAAGTTTAAATAAAGATAACTTCCGTTTTTTTATAATAATTAATGTACTTAGATATTATATTATTTTACAATTAAAGTATTTTTATCTTCATCTATTACGTAAGATATTATGTACATATTGTTCCTTGTTACGTATAAAAAGTTGTATATGTATGGCATACTAGCCTGTGCCCCCGAATATGTCCGCGTGGAATTGAAAAAAAAATAGTAAGTAAGTAAATTCTATCGAGACCCGTTAACCCTTTTTGGAGATACAATATAACAAACATCCATCCATCCAAACTTTCGTGTTTATAATATTCGTAATCACTGAGAAACTGAGTCACTTATTCATAATATTACATGATAAAAAATGTAAAGGCCACACGCTGCGTTCAATATGTAAATACTATGATATAATCTGAATAACAACCGTTTTTTATCTTTTGCACTTTACTGAATGAAACACACATACATACTTATATGTAGTTTATATCTCGCGGTAAAATACTCATTCATAAATGTTAACCTTGTGCATCAGTTATCATAATTTGTTATATTATGCTAATAACCGTAGGTTTTCACTAAAGAAACATATATAAAACATTTTGTCATTGTTCTCGTTCTCTTTGAAGTTACTGTTAATGTGAAAATATCTCAAACTAAGTAGGGACTTAACTCTAAAACATTCCTTTTAATACTTATTTTTAGTTAGGTCCGAATAAAATGAAGACGTCTTATAACAAAATTTATTGTAGTTAAAAAAATATTCGTGCTCGTAACCTCTATAAAAAAAAAACGAGACTTATGATTGCGAACGCTTTTTTAGGTCAAATCATTTATTGACAGAGCGTTTTTAGCGAAAACAAATTAACATCAAAATTACATGAATAACACTTTTTATTGCTTTCGTGGTTTTATAAGCATTTTATTGAATTTTTCCGCAACGCGGCATTGCTGGGTGCTGAGTTGGTTGTGACACTGATTGCAAACACGTGTAATTAAAAAATAATTAAGGCACGTCTGTTCAGTCGTCGGTAGTAAATTGAAAAATAACCAAGAACATAATGCGGTTGCTTTCAATCATTTAATATGTCCGCATGAAATAATTTGTGACTTTTATTTGCAAACTAGCTGTCGCCATTGACTTCGTCCGCGCGGTGGTAAAAAAAATGTAATTAGTAGCCTATTTGTTCTCTTTAATCTATCTATACATCTATGCCAAATATCACCGAGATCCGTTGAGCTGGTATATACATGGTAACAAACATCCATCCATACATCTAAACTTTCGCATCTATACATATAATACATTTGGAGTGTCTGTTTGTAATATCAAAAGAAAAATTCCAGATTTCGGGAAGATGAGATTTGTTGATAACGAAAGTCACATTTAAAAAAAATTGTCTGTCTGTCTGTCCGCTAGCCGCGTATGTTACGGGTAATCTCCCGCTGGGCCGATTTCGACCGGAGTTTCACTGAAGGGTAGCTGACATAGACGGGCATATGAAAGGCTACTTTTGTATTTTATTATTGCGTGGACGAAGTCGGGGGCAACAGCTAGTTTATAATATTACTGTATTAGTAAGATGTACACATTGTAACTTTAGAACTCCAACTTCGATGCCGTTACACTTGTGTTGTTACGTAACCTTTAAATATCTTTTACAAAAGATAGATTAAAACATATTACGATTATAAATATACACAAGTGAAGAATACAAGCGTCAATGCAGTCGAAAACTACGATGAGAATTTTTTTAATTAAAAATGTGTAAGCAATGCTCTACGACGCAGGAACAGAGCTAATTTAAAGTCCCTTCTATTCTAGCGACTGTCGAATTAAAGTAAATTTTAACGAACATGAATTTAACCTGACGATAAAAGTTTATACGTAATCCACAGTTAAAGGTTTTTATTCGTTTATAATTGGGTTTTGCTGCAGCTTAGTATAAAGTTAGAGCACAGAAAAGCTGTCTAGAAACGAGATCGTTAGCTAGACTTTAGTAGGAATGAGAAGTTTGAAGTGGCACTGCAATACTCGTTTGTTGAACAGAGAATTTGTTTTCTAAAGTCGGGTCACAGCTTAATACTTTATACAAAGGTCTCCTGTATAGTTTGTTGGAAATAATAGTTGCCTGAATGTGCTTTGAATTGTGTTGGGAATTCAGAAATGATTTGTTTGCTTGTTATAACTTTACCTTTCTCACTGATAGTCGTTGATACTGTTTGTCGGCAATGTTCATTTGACTTTAATACACTGAGTCGTAACAACATCAATTAAATTAAAAAAATCTGAACATTTTCTACATCTCCCTTAGATTAGTGGGTTATAAAATTTTACCAAACTTTATAACTGTCAACAATTTTTTATAGAAAAATCTTCAATTCCTTCAACGTAATAACGTTACTTATGTTATTGGTTGATGATATTTAATATTTTTTTTAGCCGCGTGTCCTATCCAAACATATTATAGACCTTAATATGTCCAGTGCTCTGTATCGCGCTGCGGTCGAAATTTAATTTCAATTTAGCCGCTTAAATGACAATAAGTCTTTGGAAATTTGTTACTGCTATTGTTTTACAGAACCCATATAAGTTTGGCGAATGAATACGTACCATTTTGATGATATTAAGGTTGGTAAAATATGCGCATATCGCGCTACAAGCCATACAAATACAATCCGATAGAAGTTATAAGTCACGTGGGGTTGAAAATTAATCCCTTTGTACTGAATTTGTAGGTAAAACCAGAGCAACTAAGAAAAGTACAAAATAATATAACGAGAATGTTTAAATGGTAAATTTTAACTACTAAGTTTTCATTAATTACCACTCATAGTAAACTTTCACTATAGTTACTTGTTTCCACACTACGTACTTTCCAATACGTAAGATGGAAGAAAGAAAGAAATGTTTGTAAAAAAAGAAGTTTTTTAACTTATTGTCTAGACCAATTTGCATCTCAATTGTGTAGAAAATGAATCTATGAAGCAATGCAAGCTTGAAAAGTTTTAAGAGATAATAAAAATAAAACATTAACATTTAATTACTTAAATAGGTAGGCGTATCTTTTAAAGTTGATTACATAAAACGCTTGTTTAACGAATTTAGTATGTCGAATGGGCACTTCAGTATGCCTGAGGGAAACAGGATATTGAGTCACTACTGTCCTCCTGTGTTCCTTAGTAATAGAGTTACACGATACTGACCCAGGTCACTTTGTGGGAGCACTTAAGCTCTTAATGGATGTTACTCTTTAAAATATCCAACATTCATTTTCAGTAGCCTATTAAGTAAGCTAACAGCCATCAGGTAATTTCCTCTCTGTGCTCTATTAACTGATGCAGCGATGCTTTAACGTCTAACTACGTAGTTCAATTATGTGAACCAATTACCACGCTGTCCTGAAATTGAGTTCTAGGCTATATGGGAACCGATCAAAGTGCACAGTCGAGGTCGTTTATTTCCTACCCACTTCGATGAAATGTAATTTGACGCTCGCAATGCAATTAGGTCGACAACTTTTCATAGCAAAATACTAACATACGTTTCTATTATAGTGTGTTATCTACGGCAATTTTCTTTGACTCTACTCCGGCTCCGTTTTCGAGATCTAAATTGTATGAACATGGAATCTCAATTAACATCCCTCGAAGTCATAAGATGATAATTCCTTGCCTAGTAGTAACTTAAAGAAGAAAATGAGACAAGCAATATGGGTATCAGATCACAGAACATCTCATTCACAATATAAAATAGTATAAATATTTCTTCTTGATGTGACATTTTCTTGTTCATTTTCTAATCACGCAACAGCTGCTGTCGCTGCGGGGATCGTAACGTAAGAATACGTTAGCATTCCCAATACTCATTTTACAGAATCCATGAAAAAAAAATCAATGCTTGTTTATGCATTCCTAAATCACTAGACAGATTTTGTAGACATTTTTTTGACGTTGGGTAGACATGACTTGCTGGGATCTGCTAGTTAAGAATTAAAATCAGTAAGTTTCATGTGCACTACTTTTATTTAATAAATTGGGTATACATCTAGAAAATTGTAAAATCGGATGTCTATGGACAGCGGCCACTTTCCTATTTTGTCGAATTACGGTGACCCTTTGCTCGTTTTGTAAATTATGGGTAACTGCGATGAAAATTTTAATCGTATTAGACATATTTATCATATTAATAATTAATCTAAAACTAAAACGCTCCAAATTGTAGATCAAAAGCTCGAACTGTTTCAAAACTCGTTCATAAAATGTCAGTTGGTGTTGGTTAGTTTAAATATAAAATTGGAGTAAAGCCAAAATGTCGCGTGCGACAAATGTAAGTTGATGTGTGGGCAAAACTACAATTGGCTAGTACATTTTTTTTAATCTTAGACATTATTTCAACCAATAACAGGCATACTACTTATATAAAAATTAACATCAAAATGTAAGGCAGGTGTAAAACTTCAAAAGCTGGTTGTAGAATAATAATTTATGTCTAAAGTATCTAATTGTAATATCTAAAACTATATACTACTAATTATATCTAACAAGTAAATAGCAGATGGCACAAATGTTTTCGCTATTAAACACTAATCGACTATCTTTGAGGTGAACGGTGTTTATGTTTATATTTAGGTTAGTTCAGAAACACAAGGTTACGTTGATAAACAGCCATTTGTAATTGTTAGATTTGTATTGCTGTTCGATTTACATTTATTGAAAGAAATATAGCTATCATAGACTGGCTACATAAAGCAATTTATTATTATATATTATTTACTTGACATGGAACTAAAATGTATATAAGTAGTAGCTTTCGCCCGGGACTCCGTCCGCGACAAATTAAAAGAAATAAAAGTAGGCTATGTGTTCTTTCAGAATATGTTCTACATCTATGAATAGATCGATTAAGTTAAAATTTACAACTGACGCAGTTATCTGATCAATCATTTGTACCGAGTGAGGACGGGATAAATTAAAATTATGTTTTTGTTAACGTATTATCAAATAATGAACGATTGGAATGGACTGATGAAAATATAGGAGTTCTTTTTTCATGCATCCAATATTTTAAAGGAAATGTTTATGTACAACTCTTTTAATTTTAGATGTCTGTCTTATTTGTTTGCTTTAGATGCAAATCTTTGTTCGATGTATTTTAATTAAGGTAGTGTAATTGGTATTTAGTACATTTTGTTTTTGAATCTTCGTATTCTAGCAATATATATTTTAGATGGGCATTGTGGAATTACAAAGGGTTACCGGGAGATACCAAGCGGAACTTTATTGTTGGCACGGTGCTTGTCTGTTCAGTTGTCAGTTACGGTTCGTAGGTACTTTTGTTTGCTTGTCGGTGCTTTCCAGTTATTAAGAGAAGTTGGAATACCATAATGTATTCAATGATAATAATGAGAACAAATTGAGGTCCTAACCGCATTGGCCTAATGGTTGTATGAATTACCTTGTGCTTTGTTCAGCATTGATTTATTTGCAATGTTATTTAACACAGTAGTCTTTTTTATGCGGGTAATTCCATTCTTTGCGTCCATGTTTTTGTGGTCAAAATACGAAGTTCTAGTTAACTCTAATGCAATCATGAAGTTGGAGATAACAAAGAAAATTAGGAACCTTACGTAAAGGATTCAGTCTTTGCCCATAACTATATTCATTTGCACGAATACAATGTCACTGCTTAATTAAACTATTCGAAGGAACAATTCTTCTCCTTAAATGATTTGTTTTATTTTTCACGAGCCTTTGATTGTTTATATAAATTCATTATGGCATGCAGTTTAACTTTAAACTAATGTATTTATGTACCTAACTGTATTATCTATGACTTGTAGACCTTCCCCTTTGTTTAGAGTTGTACGTAGCTTATTTCGATGTTCGCATACAAAGTAAAAACACATGTTATTGTATAGACAGTCCGTGAACAAATTGAAGATCTCTGGATTTGAGTGCGGACTATCGGATGTTAAATAAAATAATATTATTTTTTGTACAGAAACTTCCGAGCTTCACTTTCCAATTATAAAGATAACGAGTGGGATTTTTTTAAATTCATTTTATATTCATAATAACAAATAATAATAACAATTCAATTAACGAAGTACGGTGACACTAGAGCGTTCTCCTTGTGGAGCTCCAACGAAGAGGAGCTAATTAGTTAAAGCAGATCTCACTGGCGCTTCATAACTTTGGATTGCTGGATCATTGAATAAACCCAGCAACCAAATTGGGTCAACACTACAAACAGATGTTGCAGTAACGAAGTCAAGCACCCTTTTATATACGAATAAGTTCATTTTTTTATGTGAATCGTTATGTAAATTGATTGCCCCAATTTACTTATGTGTGACAAAAACAAACATATGATTATTAACCCATTTTAAGTTCGGAATCTAAGACATTTCGAAGAAGATGAAGGCTTAATATGTTAGAGGAATGAATTAGAAAAAAATGCTCGCCTTATTTTAGTGACCTTGCTACCAGAAAATACTAAATGAACAAGATTTTCGCTTGAGGCAAGGCAATGATAACAACTTTTACGTGACTTTAACAGGATATGATGAAAGGTGGAAACGGAAGACAATTACATTAATTAATTATACAAAAATATATTGTTTTATTGCAAATGAAATAGAATTAACATTACTGTTAAATAATTGAGAAAAAAATCTAAAACATACATAACATTAAATAATCTATTGATTTGCCATAAGTTAGAAAACTAACTGTTTTCTAACTAGTACTATAGTATTATTAATAATTAATATTTTATCATTTCCGTTGGTCAATGTAGCTAGCGAGTCAAATTATGTGAAATTAAATAAAATTCGTAGATACCGCGGCGTTGTGGGAAGCGTTTGTGGCCACTTCTATCGAAATATCGTTGTAACTAGGCTACTCAAGTGCGATGACACCGGCGATTTTCGGCGCAAGCGCCTCTCTCCCGCGCACTGGCTTCCCCGCGCACCCGTTCGCCTCGTCTCGCCCACCTCGTGATCTTATTAACACAGTATAAAACTATACATTGTGAATACTGATCTTAGTTAGTATATCATTTAACTAACTTCTAACAATCAGTTACTGTTATTTTATTGTTATCAATGAATTAAAGTCATTCGCTTTTGAAAACCTCACAATAGTAGCCACTAATAAATGCGATCCCGATGCCCCTCCTTCTATCGTCTTGTACTTCTTTGTTACAAGTTATTACAAGTCAAGACATCAACTTTCCTAACTTAAATGACATACGAAAACCTTATTTGTACAAAATGCTTTGAATACTTTTAAATAATAAGCTGTACGAACTCGTAACCAACTCTTTCCGCACTGGATGGGCATTTTGGAAGGACTGCTGCCGCCCGTTATTAAAGAATGTGAAGAAATAATAAAAAAATGTCAAGTTACGTGGTAATAAATATCCATACCTCCATGCGTCAGAATTTTGGCATTTCTCACATTAGTAAGATTTTCACGATGAGATATTTTGGAAAGCTTCTAAACACAATGATATTGTCTTTATAATGCATCAGAATGGAGTGACGTAATTTACAAGAGAACTTATTTATATGTGGTCATTTATAGAAAGACATATGGGTAAGTAGAAATACATAAGTACCACATAGATAAATAATATCCTCACCGTGTGTTACCAACATTGCAGATTAATCGTACATTGTGTAATAAATAATCACAAGAATTATTGTTTATTTTCCTCATTGTGTCTATTATACCCAGAGGTAAAACAATCTCATAATAAGTAACTACATGTACTGCGACACGCTAAGCAATTATTCAATCACGTTCATATCAAATAAATGAATTTGTTATAAAATGTTTCCTGATATAGTTACGAAAATGATCGATAGTGAAAGAAAATGCATTGTGTGTTTTAGGACTGGCATACACGAACTACTTTAAGCAATCAGCATCGGCATATTCAAGTTTTTACAAAATAACAGACATCATAGGCATTAGGCCTACTGTCTTTTTGTCTACATTCAATAAATTGTTTTATTTGGCAATTTAAAAAAATTATCAAACAAGTACCTACTTGGACGAAGCAACATGGTTTTTAACTTTAAACGTATCTTGAACCAAAAAAGTGGGACATAAAATTTAACTTTTTAACGATGTTATAAGAATATAGTCCTTGAATGTAGTCTTCCAGATTAGAATGCTCCTACATACCATCCATGAGGATTTTTTTAACAATACGGGTCATAAAATGTAAGCACAGATTGACAATATTTTTATTAATTGATTGTTATCAACAGAACCTAGCGCTGGTAAGTACAAACACTCTATTAGAAATCGCCTCATAGCACATGGCCGACACTTGTACAATGACTGGGGCCAATTTGTTAGAAAGGTTTGAATTTTTCGACAAGCTACTCTACAGTGAAAGTCGTCACTGGCCAGTGGTGAACGGGGATTTTTTGGCATTGCCAAATAAAATTGTTTAGAAACTTTGAGGCCTCGGATAGAGCTAGCCTAGCGACAGGTGTCCGTTACTTTTTGTTTCGTTTCTTACTTCAACCGAGATCGCATCTGACTCACGACATAAATGACAAATTTTACCATTACCATTACCTTTGTTTTGATGTCGTTGGATTTACGTAGGAATTGTTTGATATGTTTGTGACTACAGTTTATTGCGATTTGGTACATTTCTGGTTATGGAGACATCTGAGTATGCCATAGGTCCTTCGACATGTGTTAGCAAGGACACTATTAGACCTCCAGTTTAATAACCGTTTTTTTTTCCAACATCTTTCTAAAATGACTCAATTTGTTGTCATAACATTAAATAATGAACTGTATAAAACAGATCATTAGATGAACTCTCCTGGTTAGTTATTTATCTAGAAAAATAAAGCCTCAGAAAATATTAGCTACATGTAACATAATACTGTTTTCTTTATCATAACGAACTCCTAGAAATCATATCCATTAAGTTATAAAGATAAACAATGAACAGCGTGACAAAGGATTTAATGTACTGGCTACGTGTCTAGACGAGGTTCAATAGATAGTGTGTCCTGGCAGACAGGCTGCTCATTGTTGCTAAAGAAGATTGATCGACACCTCGTAATTGATAGTGTACGAAGAACAAGCTGACGATACAAGCAACAACAGTTTATCGGTTATTATAGTATAATACAGTACTGTGTACTCAATAATTATAGAGCATTTATATTCAGTTGCTACAATCTGGATTATGTATAACTGGATGACCTTTTTTTCTCAAACCAATTGGATATTGAAGATTTTATAACATATTATCGGGCAAATGATTTTGTTGAATTATTCGAAGTAATAATAAAAATTGATAATCTTCCAAAATAAGATATTTGATTAAAGTATTAAGAAAGGAGCTGTTTACATGCTGTGAATCTAATCAACAACTAAAATTAACCTGTCGTCTACCAAGATCAGACGAGATCAACCTATCTATCCTATCAATAAAAATCTATGTTAACATAAAAAATACGTTTTTATATGACGGTTTTATGCCGCCCTGTCGTTCCCCTGACACATTTTTTAGCCAAGGACCTGGGGTGCGGGTGTATTTTTATTACATATCTTAACAATGTTTCAACTTAAATTTACATCTTAATCACAAAAGTAGAAATACGTATTTCGTACACATGATGTATTTGTGTTATTATAAGGAAAACTGTTTTTTTGTCCGTCCGTAAGTCCGCGTTTGTTCCGGGTAATCTCCGGAGCGGCTGGACCGTTTTTGATGGGACTTTTAATGGAAAGCAGCCGATATATGCGGATATTATATCCACGCTGACGAAGTTGCGGGCAGCAGCTAGTAGGGAAATAAAACCACGCTATTGTTATGAACTGATGTATATGTTTCAACACACGTTCGAATAATTTGTAACTTGCGTGTAAATTATTTAGGATTCAGTTATAACATAGGTATTGAAGGGTTTTACCATTTACATTATTTCATTTACTTTATTTAAAAAATCTAATTCCAGTAAGATAGAATTTCTTTTTGTAGGTAGATCAAGATGGTTAAAATTGATGAAAAATGATTAATAAATTAAAATAATAAAAAAACAAAACCGACTTCTAAACAAAATACATTAAAAACAAAACATTCTCAAAAAAATAACACACTAAAAAGTAACGAAATAATTCCTTAAAATTACTTAAACCTTAAATCTCACTTATTGTAGCTGTTATGTCTATATTCTACAATTGTTCTTACTTTGAAGTCGGTGTCAGTCAAGGTAGATTCATTACTTAAATGTTACTATACGTTCAATTGTCAATTGTAATGGTAAAAATGTAGAAAGCCTTATGTAGAAACATCACTGCCTGTCTCGGCTGACACCGACATCAAAGTAAGAATAATTGTACAATATAGACATAACAGCTACAATAAGTGAGGTTTAAGGTTTAAGTAATTTTAAGGAATAATTTCGTTACTTTTTAGTGTGTTTTTTTTTTGAGAATGTTTTGTTTTTAATGTATTTTGTTTGGAAGTCGGTTTTGTTTTTTCATTAAAATGTTTAGTTATTTCTCAATTTTTAGTGCATCTAATAATCGAAATATGATAATCACTAGCTTTCAAACAAAGAATGAATTATCTTATTCGGTGATCTAAATAAGAAATTAACTAAAGAACCAATACATCGTTGCGATCATACACTCATTATTCTGTGCGGCCGCGTGCCGATGTTGCCCGTGAGTATTAATGTTTTGATAACTTCTAGATTATTGGTCAGAATTACATACTGTAAAAGGCAATTATAATCTACATTTGATACTCTAACCTGAAAACATATTTATTTGGATAAGGATTAATACCAAATAAGGATAAAAGCGTTTTAAATGAAGTCGATCCCATTTATTTGACGGTTCTAGCGAAACAAACGGTTATTGTGCGACAACCTTATTGGATAGATATATGCTATCACGGACTTAAATTTAGCAAATTTAAAGGGCTACAATTCTTCCATACATCATTTTTATGTAAGTGTTATAGTTTAGGCTACGTAAGCAAAGAAAGCAAAAAAAGACCCCAAATTTCGTCCCGGGATTTTGAGCTAAACTATTTAACTACGGCGTAGTCTTTGTCTCCAAAAATTAAAAAAAAAAATGGGACCCACCTGTAAGCACTACCTTTCGGATAAAAAAAGAGTTTTCAAAATCGGTCCACCAGGGCCGTAGCTATCGCGTAACACACATAAAAAATAAAAATAATAAAAAAAAATATACAGACGACTTTAGTACCTCCTTCTTTTGGGAAGTCGGTCAAAAAAGAGAATGTAATTATAAACGTATTAAAATACACAGTCATACGAAACACAACAAACTGGTAATTCTGATTTCTCTAAATCTGAGTTTAATTAGAAAAATTAAAGTCAGATTAAATGCATTCAATACATGTTTGCACCTAAAATTATTTTGCGATTTAACAGGCTGTTGTTCATATTCGAAATGATCGTAGTAAGTGAAACGACATAACACAATTTGAGTCAATCATTATAACTGTTGAAGCACATTTCGGCACAGGGCAGGGGCGCGCTGCAAACAGACCACAATGAGTATTGACACGCAAGAATTCACCGTATCGGCCGTCCTATTTTTGCTTTATTAGATCGATCTGTTCGTCTCGTTCTTGCACGTTTCACCTCCAAACGCTATTCGGCGAAGTCGGCTATTCCAGACAGGGCTGGACTCGTTGGACAGGTTTCTAAAAATAGCGGAAACGAGCGATTTTTTTGAGTATATTTCTTAGCTAAGGTCCAGAGGGTCTAACACAACGAATTTCTGTACCATTGTTGAACACTGAAGCTTGAGCTATATAAGGGACTTTAACGTAGCTCCGTTCTAATGTTAAGTACAATTTGATTGATTGACGACAAATGTGCAATCACTTAGGCGTTACTAGTGAGAGAGAAAGTTGTTAAGATTATGAAATGAAGTAGTAGCCAACACAAGAAAAACCTCGACTTAGCCGTACGGGATTTTATAGCAAATCAACTGCGGAATTATGCGTCTAGAACGTAACGCAATCGAAATTTAAATACTGATCTCTCCTCGGCTTACTAATAGGGTTAATTAATGAAATAGCCGCGCCGCCACACTCTCGCGTTTTCTCCGATTGGCCAAGAATTTAAATAAGCCAGAGTCGGCCCTACAGCTCTAGATGCCCAATTTAAAGATCGCCTTAACTTCGAATTCGGATCGTGGGAAAGTAGCTCTAATACTGAACAGTTCTTAAACGAAAAGAAAAGACTGATTGTATAATATTACTATAATAAACATGTAAGTAATGGTAAATATAATAGTCACAGCAAATTAAAACCGGCAGGGCAATGGAAAATTCGCCACGGCCTAAAATTCATTCCAACTTATTTTTTGCGCACGACGAAAACGATTTCGCAACAAAGTGTAGCGCAGGTTAAAGACCTCTACACATTAACTTACGCATAAATAAAATATTATAATAATGATAATGTTGCATAATAATGTGCCGTCTGCCTTACGTTGTAATAATTTTACAACGTAATAAAAGACATTGGCGATTATATCTATATGGTTAGAAATATATAGCTTTCCCTTTTTGATCACGAGGGTCTGTTTTAATTAAGGAAGCGAGTCTAGGAAAGACGCCAGGAGCCGCAGCTGTGTAGCGGCTGTTTTAATTTATACGACGTTTTGCCACAATGAATTTAAATTCTGGAAAACATATCACTCTACAGACTTAGGTACTAGACTCCGTCTTTTTAAATAGCTGAAAATCTATACTTAAAATAAAAATTAAAGTAGGAACTAAGAAGTTCCAAACTGTTTGGCACAACATTTGATGGTTGGTTTATACCATTCTTTATACGTTAATTCTTATGAATTGCTCACGAAACTTTGATACTCACTTATTTTGCTCCTATCTAATGGAAATGTAGGAGTAAATCTATCGAAATATCGCATCTTTACCTGAAAATTGTGGCTAAAATTAACATTTACTTAATCGCTATTTATGGTCTTATTCAAAACTTGAAAGCGATAAATTAATCTTTCTACGTATAAAAGGTTAAAAATTATTTCTCGAAAACCTTGAAAGAAGTTAAAGTACACAGATTAAAGAAAACTTATTTCCTTTGAAAATATCACTTAGGGGTCTCAATAGAAAACCTCTCGTGCTTCTGAAAGAGGCGACTTGAGACGTTTTATTTTAATTTTAATTTTAATCATGCCAGAGTTTGCCTTTTATGTCATTTTGTATTTAATACATTCAAGAGCATTGAATCCGGGCCACTTAAAACAAAAAACTTGAAGTTTTAATACCTTAATTTAAAGAATATTCAATTGTCTATTAAACACGGTTTATTTCATTAAGCTAGTATTCTTAGTTTATGAGATTTTTAGGTTTTTTAAGTGACCCGGATTCAATTCTCTTGAGTGTAAATATACTTATAATAAAGTGAACGGATTTAAAAATCAAGTGTGTGTATTTCAAGGTAAATAATTAAACAAACGATACAATAAGTCACAGGTTTTCATAAGTAAGAGTTATCTAATGTAATTACTGGTGCATATTCTAATACTTTTACAAGTCAAACAAAAACCGCCCACTGCGTCTATTCTATTCACAAGGAAATGTCAAAGTTAATCAGCAAGTCCCTGAATAAGGACTTACTCTAGCGTCTAAGATAACAAGTCGGTCTTTGAATGAAGTTTAATTCAAGCGTCTAAGATATCGAGACGGTCTTTGAATGAGGTCTTATAGATTCATCTATCTTCTATGCATATAATAAAATTGGAATGTCTGTTTGTAATATTAAAATAAAAATTCCAGATATCGGGAAGATGATGTATTCGCGTTGCTGATAATGAAATTCGTATTTAAAATATTTTTTCTGTCTGTCTGTCTGTCCGCAAGCCGCGTTTGTTCCGGGCAATCTCCGAAACCTCTGGACCGATTTCGACCGGACTTTCGCAGAAGGGTAGCTGACATAGACGGGCATCTTATAGGCTACATTTTTTTTTATTTCGCGTTGTCAAAATGGCGTAACGTGTGGTCCAAATTTGCGCTAACGAAGTTTGCGGGCGACAGCTCGTAATACATAAAGTTGTAAAATGTAAATACATTTTTTTTATAAAATGCCATTCGGTATTTTTGTAATCAGCAAACATTTAGAACAACGAGCTTTTAAATAAATGAAATTTCAGAAAGCACTCAAAGGCTAAAAGCTTTTATACATTTTAATACTCTGTCACGAAGCTGAAACTGCATTCCCGTTCGAACGCAGAATTTTCTCTACCGCATGCGTCACATTTATGTATTCTCTGTTGAAATATTCTACTTCTGGCAATTTCATAAATACATCTATGTTTATAAGGTTTCATAATTGATTGGATTAAAGCTTATTTATTTCGTAGTAACTTAACTCATATCAAGAAGCAGGAATCTTTCAGAATCCTAATTGTTAAAGAGCATTTTATAATTATTTCGTTGTAATTATTCTAATAGTTTTAGACCTTTGTAAATGGGTTCACAGCACGTATCCTAAAATTATACTTAATAATAGATAACATGATTGCGATAGACATTTAGTAAATCACGATATCCAATAATTGTTTTGGTTGCTGATATTTTCAGACAGGTAAAGTGAGCAGTTAATATTTGAAAAGCTTTCAAGCGAGCTTTCAGTAAATACTTCGAATTCAATTTAACGGTAATGGAAGTGGCCTTTTCATTGAAACAGCGAACATGTACGTCGCTACTGCACTTATGTAGTTAGCGATCCTAGCTATGACGTTATAGATGACAGTAAATAAAGCTAGCCAAAGGCAGCTATGGTATGACGAGATAACTCATGTGATAAGTTTCATTACATACAATAAATACATCAGTAAGAGATGACCTAAGAAAATATAACATGATTTATATAATGGTGACTGCTGGAATAATTAATTAATTACTAACGATGAATATTACGGATTACCTAACTTGAAAGGTGAAAATATATCGTACATAGTACTTAAAAAATTTATTAAATTACTAGCTGTTGCTCGCGACTTCGCCCGCGTATAATTAAAAAATATAGCTTATGTTACTCACAGATAAATTACCTTTCTAACGGTGAAAGAATTTTTAAAATTGGCCCAGTAGTTTTTGAGTTATTTCAATACATACAAAAATACAAATCTTTCCTCTTTATAATATTAGTATAGACTAGCATTCTATGAGTTCTTCTAGGCTATGCTCGACATCTGTGCCAAATGTCATCCAAATTCTTTCAACCGTTTAGACTACAAACTCTAACAAACATCCATCCATCCATCTAAACTTTCGCATTTATAATATTAGTAACATTTAAGTCTGTATAGCTAGCGAAATATTTTTTCCACATTCTAATAAGGTATGTCACCGGATCGTAAAAGGCATAGCTTATTAACGAAGAGTGGTCAGGTAATCAATATTTTATTGTTTATTGCTTCAAAAAAGTGGGCCAAGGATACAGCATTTGAAAAAGGTTAGGCCGAACCACTTATTATATTGCTTTGGGTAAGTACTTAATATTCTTATAATATGATTAATTGTACATTTTTAATGTGAGTGAATTAGATTCATATCATTAGACATAGCTAATATTTCTGGAAGAATATAACAAGTAAATCAACACTGACAAACATCACTGTGCGATAAAAGTAATCCGAGATACACGTGTTTTAATGTTTAATGCGCTCTCCTACAAATTATTCTTTTGAAGTTACTTAAGTTTACGTAAGGACCGACTTGTAGTAAACATATTGCAGTCTCCATTTTGTCTAAGAGAACCTAAAGGATGGCCATATGTGTTAATACAAGTGTGACAGCAGTCGAAACCCACAGTAACATTCTACTTTACAACATATTTGAATGCTCTTTACTTCTAATGTATTCATGATTTGTGCCATATTGCAAAGAGCTGTAATATCAATAGTTACGGGGTGAATGACCTCGCGACCTAACGGCTATATTGCCTATCTGTTATACCGTAGACGTCATTTATCGTGTACTAGTCAACAATCACTATTTCATTGCATAGTTACTAATCATTTATTTGTATGAGGTAGGACGTAATTCAATATTGACCAAAAAAACAACAACGTGTACAACTCGACACAATTGTAGTAGTGTATGTATCTAAGTGTAATGTATCTACTTACAATGTCACTTTAAGGCCACTTTTAACACATAATTCTGTGAGTAAAACTGAATATTCGAATTAACCGTTTCACTGAGAAACATAATTGGTCATAAATGACAGACAAAACATTAATAACGATGGGTTTAATAACAATTTTATTGGCTGTATAAATACTAGTTTTTAACTGCAGACTTTATTAGTACTGAATATTATACGTTGCATCACAAATGAACAGGTACGTGGAATATAAAAATGTAGTATGAAATAAAAATGTAATTCCGTGCAATTACAGTTTGTAGGCTACACTCTCCGGTAAAAGCCACTTAGGAGCCCATACTCTGGCGCAATTGGATCACCGAGCGAAGGTATCGGTCCTGCCTTTACATTGCAGTACAATTTCTTAACATTCCTATACTTCTATTTAAACTGTGTTAGATTTTTCATTTTTTATTTATTGTTAATAAATAATTATTATGAGACAGTAACGGAGTATATTCTTGTTTATATTATTTTAATATCCTTTTTTTTTTTTGATAACGGTGAATATCAAATCAATATCTATTTAATTTAGTTGTTATAAAAGTGTAAACACCTTATATGAACTACGAGAAAAGATATATCATGATTAATAATTAGAATGGGCAATCAATTGTCAGTTGTTTTTGATATGTTGAGACGATACCGTTTTACTTTTATCTAGTAAAATCTTCAATAGGTAAAAAATAAACTATAGATTGTTGAATAATTTAAATCAGTCCGAGCACGTACCGAAATGGAATATCGATTCAATATACTACTGTTCACGCCGAATTAATCGCAGTCAGGCGGGGAGATAAGCCGCTGCCGATAAACTGGAATACAGCCCAAACATCGATTGTTCACTTTATAAACGATTCTTGCTTTTTGAATTGTTCAATATACAATGCAATCTATGACTTACATTTTTGAAATTAAGAACAAATGGGATATTTAAAAATTAACTACAATATAAATTATTTGTGGAAAATACTCATACTCAATCGACACTAGGATACTCCCTTACTAACCATTCCACGATTCTAAAAGTACTCCACGAGCGTATTATAATGTGGAAGATGCAAGAAAAGCGTGCTATTTGTACGACCATACTAAATAAAAATCAAAAAATTAAATTAGTAAATTGCCTCAAAATTAACAGATTTTGCAAAGCAAGATAATGAATTGAAAAAATAGTCCAAATTCCGTATATTACACCTGTTAATAATATTTTTGATGACTTTAATAACATTCTTCAAACAAAAAATACTACAATTTATAAATAACTAGCTGTTCCCGTGCGGCTTCATTAGCTTGGAATTATTAAAACCTTAATTTTATTGTTTACATTTGTCAAATTCTCAATGGCAAATGTCAAAATACCAATTACAATGGCAATCTTGCTTCCTTGATGTTGGCAGCAACTTATGGTCTCTTTCCCACATTAGGGTTTTTATCCCAAATATTTACCCCCTAAGTTTAATGGCGTGACTGGCGTAATATAGCCTAAAGCGTGACGTAAGTGTAGGGCTTTTTATTAAAAAAAAGAATTATTCAAAAATATGCTGTAATTGCTGACATCTTAGACAACAAAGAAGTGTGTGTTTACGCTTTATTATATTAGTATAGATAACAAGATCATAGGAAAAGCAATCTTTCAATTTTAAATTATTCAACTGTAACGTAAAGAAAATTCATTTTTCCTTTGTTTGTTACACGAAACAAAGGAGAAAAATCCAACGAAGAAAAGACGTAACGTCGCGTCGCAAAATGCAAAATGGAAATTATTACGTCTAACTTAATCCTCACTGCGTCATATCTCTCAAAAGAATAATAAGATTAATTTTAATTTAAATGAAGAAATACATTTTGAATAGACTTTGTGAATTTTTGATAGCTTTGTACTGAATTCAGACTCAGCTAACCGGAGACCTGAGTAAATAAATTATTTTACCTTTCATACGTAGACAAAGACCTTTAAAAACTCGGTTTAGGCAAATACTGCAGATACATTAATTTACAGTTATTTGTTTTGTATAATTAACATAGCTAGACGTGGACTATTGATCGCAATTCGACCATAATAATTAATCTAAGATTAAGGGCCCGATTCAAAAGGCAGTTATTTGAGAAACCGCACGCATTGTGAGGAGGTTGCTGTCTCTGCAGCCCTGACTATTGGTTTCTTGAGTAATCGGATTCCGCAGCCGGTGGTCCTCTATTTTTTACATGTTTTATATTAATTTTTATGTAAAACATGTAAAATATACTATGTATTAAATAAGCCAATTATTTTGTTTCATTAAAACTATCTTGACAGTATAACATTTTCCTCAAAAAGGGGTACAAAGTTTTTGTTATATTTATTAATATAACTACTGTTTCTGAACCTGGAATATATAATATTTATTACGTACATTGTTATTAGTTAATAGTACACCTTATTTCATCTTCCTTTAGAATGTCACTTATATACCAATATAAGTTTTTCTGGTACGTCCACTTTTTTGTTGCATTATTATGAATGTATAATTATCACCATCAGCTTGTGTCAGTCAGCTACTTAACATAAGGACCTTTACTTTCGTATAATTTATCTGGAATGCATGCCGTAGTGTATATCTGAAGGCTCTTGATTACAGTACTCCTATCGATAATTAATGCATTAAAAATTTGCTCGATCAATACCTTTTCACCTTGCACAAGGCCATCGCAACGTGTACTCAGTAATAATAAATATTTTAACAACAAGGCGGCGCGGCGCATGGGCTACGTAAAGGTGAAGGTAGATAGGTATTAATTATTCATCTATGAATTTCCAGCAGACACTTTTCAAAAGTTATTTTGAAATATTGTTGACTAGCAGACATATGTTTACATGTAGTTAAGAGACAAGTAAGATAGAGTCCAATTAATTTTTGTAATTTCCAGACAAGTTTCTACATAGAATATTTCAAGGATTAAGACATGTTCAGCTTCACCGGACACGGTTGCTTCGGTGAGTACTTGCATAGGATTGGCCGCGATCAAACACCGCAGTGCCACCATTGTGGCGGGGAGCGAGACTCCGCGCAACACACGCTCACCGAATGCCCTACTTGGGAGTCCGAGCGGCGGGTCTTGGCTCAGAGAGTTGGATCGAACCTCACATTGCCGGCGGTAGTTATGGCTGCACTGGCCGAAAAATACATGTGGATGGCATTAATATCCTTTGTGAAAGCGTAATGGTGCAAAAGGAGGCCGCAGAGCGAGAGCTAGAGAGGGCTGGTCGGAGGCGAATGGCTTGAGTTGTCTCTTCGGGACGCTCTGGATCATCTGCCACGGGTACTAGTTAAACCTTTCAGCATATTGGACCCTTGGGGCCATTGGCGATTAGGGTGGGCATCCTGATCGTCTAATGAAATGGTCCCGAGAAGATGGTGCCATACCGTGGCCCTATGTTGCCATGTCGCTGCGGAACAACAGACAGCGTCCGTATTGTGCGGTAAAGTGCCGAGGGTTCCGGTGAGTTCCACGGAGATCCCGAAACCCTCTCCTATTGCACTAGAGGCTGGCCACCGAGGGGGTTTTAGTGGGTCAAACTTCACATAACCCTGTCTTCCCCCCAGAGGGCAGGGTATCCTTTAAAGATTTCTTCCCTATACAAAAAAAACAAAGAACATGTTTAGCTATTAATTCAAATACTTAGCACATTTTTATTAAAATCAAATAGTGCCTACATTGGGTTAAAGATTTAATTTCTTCAATAATCATAAGTTATTATACTATATAACTTGCATAAAGTTCTTGCCTCAGTCTAACTCAAGTAATAGTTTAGCGGTTGTGCAAATTAGTCTAATGCTTTGAAACATTTCCTAAAGGAACGGTTTTGCTTTGATACGTTTCAAAGGAATTTCGAGGGAGGGATTTTGTAGTCGCTAATTCTAAATACCAAGCAAATATCTCGGATTGCAAGGAGTTTCTTTGACGGTGACCAATAGTTACAAATACTTAGTTCGTCTAAGATTTCAGGTGGATTAATCTAAATAGAGCGAATTATACAGCTCCGGTATTGAATAGTGACGACTCTATTTTAACATTTATTTTCACATCTCACATTTACTCAATAGATAACTTACAAATAAAATAAATGTTGCAAGTCGAAATATCGTAACTAGCTAGGTAGTCCGAGAGTCAAATTTGCGTATCATTTAAGATCGAATATCGTAAAAGAAACTGTTACTTTAAAAGCTATATTTTAGCATGTATGTGACTTAATATGCCAAGTTTTCGAACTAATTGTATTATGAAATTAATTTTATTAAATGATACTGAACTGATATCAAATGATGAACATTTTTATTGAACGAATTTTCTACCTTATTTTTGAATTCTTTGAATTTTTCAAAAACTTCATCTTTGTATCTAAGGAAGTACACGCAGCAATATTTTGAAAAAAATGTCGATAAAGGTCACGAAATATTTAGATCCAGCAATAGTTTCCGTCCTTATTGGTCCGCACACATCACTATGGATTATTTCCAGTGGTTCACTCGATTGTGGTCCTTCTATGGATGTGTATGGCAACTGAGTTATCTTACCTTTTATACAAGTTTCCCAAGTGGGTATCTTTCCGAACTTTCCCAGGTTTACGCCTCTGATCAGTTCGTTTTTATCAATTACTTTCATATCTTTTTCATTTATGTGTCCAAGTTTTTGGTGCCATAACATCATAACATAAAAGTGACAAGCAAGTAAAAGAATAAAACAGAGTTGTGTATAAAAACTATAACGAAGGTTTGATTCGACACTTTTTTAATGAGAGGGACTTTAACTTAGATATCACACTATTTTTAGTTAGATCATGTCGAAGAAATAGCGAGCGATATTCAATCAATACTTGAGAACAAGTCCCGAAGTTTCTTTCCTTGGGGCGCTTTTCACTAAGTGCTATCTTGTTAAAGTTATTCTGTTAAAATGGCTTTGAATATTTATTTTCCTGCATGCGTTAATGACCGAAGAAAGGTATTTTAATATCTTAAGTTAATTGTGTTTACAAAACAGATAACAAATTAAAAGGTTTTAAGGTATTACAGCATTTCTCAATCGATGTTTAATAGTTAATGTCCGTGAGATTCCATTGAGAAACCGGAAGAAAAAACGTATTTTTTTAACGATGAGAGGTATGAAATTATTATTTGCACGAGTTCATCGGCAGTGGAATTGTAAGAATCATTTATGAAACAACACATCAAACGAGGTGTAGCGTTGACAATAATGATATTTGAATGCATCAAAGTGAACCTTCATCAGTCCAATTGACCGAGTCATATGCATCAATAAACAAATGAATTGTTGACTATTCGACTGATAATTGACTACTTTGCTTTTTACAGTATATTTTGTTATTTAATGTAACGATATTTCCTTAATTTTCGAACTACAAAGCAGAGTTTTCCAAATTGCAAAACGAATGTCATATATAAAATACATAAATATACGGACGAAAAAAAAAACTGTTAAAGTTGTAGCAACACTGAAAAATGGAAAATTATTTATTTCACTTTAAACAACAATCATAAGATAAGCATCGAGTAACTTTTAAAAGCCGAAAATACCTTAGCCACCTCCTCGTTTTATATGAAGGGTATTAATAAAGTACTACATAAACGTATTTTAGTAAAATGCCAGATGGTTTTGCGGCTTGTATATCACGCACATGCCTTTGTAAGTTCTGTGGACCATTTTTGAATTCGTTAGCTATCAATAAAATCTACCACAGAAACAATTTTGATGTAAAAGAAATTAATCGTAAAAATTAAAATTATAGACTTTGTGACTTTTTCAAACATTAATGGCAGAAGAAACATTATTTGGAGAACTGACCGCCAACCTACGGTAGTCGGAGAGGTACTTTAAGAAGAAGAAGAATGGCAGAAGAAAAAATAATCCAGATAGTTCAATTTATTTGTCTCCATGATATACATATGTATTTGTTAGTGTTTGTTACATAGTTACTCGTATAATGTAAACAGTCAGACGTTGGACGATTTCCAAATTGGCAATACTACAGCAGGCTTGCTTAAATCTATCCGATTGTTAGTGATATTCACCAAGCATCTTTATTATAATTGTTAGCTTTCGCCCGCGACCCCGACCGCGTGGAAATTAAAAAAACACAAAACAGACTCTCTTCTCTCTCTTCCAGAATATGCTTTACATCTCTGCCAAATTGCATCGAGTTCCGTTCACTCGTTTAGGCGGCAAACTCTAACAAACATTCATTTATCTCAACTTTCGCATTTATAATATTAGTAAGTAAGTATGAAGTAATATGTTTTTATGTATGTAGGATGTGGGCATAGGTCCTAAAGAAATTAACCGACTTTAACGGGATGTCATCCGATTAGTTTTCTTCCACTGAGTGCCTATAGCCTATAGGCCTCTGATGTTAGGTTTATTAATTAACTAGCAAACAGTGTTATTATTCTAAATACTAGTATGTTGATAGCTGATGTTGATGATGTCAAACCTTGTAGCACAAATAGTCTGAACCGATATGGATGGCAAAACCCGAACTTAGCAACTCAGAAAAGGTCCGGTCATATTGGCGTATGACGCATTGACGCAACCACTTTGAGAAATCGTAGGTTTATAATAACAGATAAATTGTTGTATCTAGGCGGTTAATACAAAACATAACATTCTAGGAAGATCTTTTTGTTTTTAAAAAGTACCGTCGTCAAGAATGCTTTCGGCTTGCTAATTGCCAACTATGGAATTATAGGAATGTTTTGTTATTACATGAACGTTCTAGACATCTAAATCTGTATGTTATTAAAACGTCCTGTTGGCTACTAATAAATAATAACAGTCTCTATGACAAAGTTTTAGGTTATTTGCTCTCAAATACAATTTACCAGTAGAGAACGTAGACATAAAACATTTCTCTGTTGTACCGCATTGTAAAATTTAAACGTAGCCCACGGGGAGACAAACAACTTTGTCAAGACCGTCCGTTCCACCCTCTCCGTTATTTCATCTTCGCAATTTCCACTTTTCCATTTTCTTCCCATCTTCTCAAAGAATAGAAAAATTTTATACGCGTAGAAAGTTATGAATAAATTATTTCCTGACATTGTTGTATCTGCTGTTTGCTCGTACATTGTTTTAGAGTTCAACATAGCTGCATAGTCTCCGAAATTTGTTTACAAGTATCATTGAAGTTTCGCAACAATTAATATTTTTAAATTGTACGTAACTTATTTTAGAGTGTTTGCATATGTAGTTATGGGTGTATACGAGACGAGACAGAAGGCTAAAAGAGGACTTTAGTAATTTACTGCCGTCCCGAGATTAATTGGACACAAAGGGAGTCCTATAGGAGTTATTATGAGATATCGCAAGGGATCTAATAGGTACCTATTAAAAGTCTCCCCTTGCGGTAGTTGTCAGGAATCACGTCTATTTGAAATGGGGTCTGTTCTATGTGGGATTATTTAATACGAAATTAATCAAGTTCAGTGTCACCTTATACTTATAGCCTAAACGAATAATTTTTATTTCTATTCCGTATTTTTCCTCGGAGTACTATTCGGGCTATAATCGTTTGGGTTTATTGATTATTTTCTATCTTTAATATACAGTTAATAAAATTGGAGTGTTTATTTATAATATTTAAAAAAATCAGCTTTCGTAAATATGATTTTTTAGCGATTCTGATAACGAAAATAGGATTATTTAAATCCTACGTAATGCTTTGTCTGTGTTTCTGTCTCTCCGCCAGCCGCGTCTGTTCTCTGAAACAGCTGGGCCTATTATAACGGAACATTCACTGGAGGGTAGCTGACATGGACGTGCTGCATGTTATAGGCAAATATTTAGAGATTTTTTTTAAATTCCGCTTTCTCAAAATCGCTGCCGACGGTTATCCAGAACAGCCGTCCCAATTGACGGGAAAGTAGTTGAGCTGATACACGCTGGAATATTTTGGTCAAACTTTTTTCTGCTGCAATATTCCCTGCTGAAGAAGTCGACGGCGACCGCTAGTCTATATACAAAAATGAAACCTATTTACCTTGGCCACGGTATTACGGGTGAATGGCTGGACCGATTTCGCTACTTCTAATTTTGTTGTGTTTATTATAATGAGGAGTTGTTATAAAAAAAAATTGGAAAACAATAAAAATAGATCTCGATTAAATTTGGCTTAGATATAAAGCATAGTCTGGAAGTTTACTTATTAAGTTTATTTTTAATTCCGCACGAAATAGTAGCCGCGGGCATAAGCTTGTTTTTAATAAAAAAGAGTTATTCAATAATTAAAACGCTCTATATATCTGTCTTCGTTCGAGCTGTGGCCGCGTCAACTCGCATGACATGGCGCAAGCTTTACACCTGCTGTCGGTTTATTTTTATGTCGACGGGTAGCGCGAATTCAAATACGTTTGTCTAATTGCGTTGCTTCATCATAATGATTCAAGAATTTTGGCATTAGTTAACTTGTTGTAGGCAGTCAAATTTTGTAAATATAAATTCTAGAACCTTCTCGCGTATTACCCAAACAAGGCAGTGAGCTATAAGATAATATAAGATATACTTTTTGTCGATGAATACTTTTAATACCTTATTTTAATCATTAAAATCTTAATGCTAATCATTTTTAATAATATTTTGTGTAAAAGAAAATTAAAAATGTAAGTGAAATTAATCGTCTACGATACTCTACACTAAAATCTCACAGAATTTCACTAAACTTGTTTACTACGTCATTGTTGAGAAAAAGCTAAACTTAACAATGAAGATTTGCTCCATTTTCCTCTTTTCTTATAAATCTATTTCAGCGGAGTGAGCGACTGTTGACAAAAGGGTTTTATTTCTATTGTAACAATTCGTTTGATCGACAAAGTAAAAATACAGACACTCTTTAAATGTAAACAAAAATAAAATCTTTTCAATGGAATTAGAATTATATCTGGAAAATGTTTTCACAGGAAAATTGAAATTCTTTATAAAGTTAACGCAAGCTTACGTTTAAAAATACCGGTATAACTTATTATATTCATTAGGATATATTTCGGGAATTATTAAAATAATTGGAAGAAATTTTGTTATTAATTAATGAGTAACAATATCAATAGAAGATAAGTTTTCAATTAAAGCCTCTTAATTAATTCAGGCTTACGCTATTTTAAGTACTTCGTAGAATTTGATTAAACTTCAATCAGTCAACAACTTGTACTATTAACACACTAATTCCTAATTATTAATTTAATTAATTTTTAAATTCTAATAAATGGCCTACTAAAGAAACTTTGTATTTTTGAATCTCGTAGTTAAGAATTACAATTATTACGTTCCAATAGGGAAAATACTTAGGAAATACTTATAAGCCTTGTTTAAGATAAATTTTCTTTAACCTCATCGAAACGGTTTCTTTGACTTTAATTACTTTATGGAGACATCCGTATATCACGAAAGTAGAATTTCTAATAATTTTCCATGTAGTTACTTTTAGTACATTCACGTCCTCATACTCACTCAAATATGGTTTTTATAAAAAAACTAGCTTTCGCCCGCGACTCCGTCCGCGTGTAATTAAAAATAAAACAAAAGTCAGTAGCCTATGTTTTCTTCCAGACTATCCTCTACATTTATACCAAATTTCATCGAAATCCGTTCAGCCGCTTAGGCTACAAACTCTAACAAACGTCCATCCATCCATCTAAACTTTTGCATTTATAATATTAGTATGATTAGCATGATTTAACACTACATCAATGATCAGGATCTACGTCAGTGTTCATTGATTAGCAATACAGGTAATACTTTTAATAAAGTTTAAAGAAAATAGTAAAATTTGTCTTAACTCAATTGGTAAATGAAAAATATATTTTGATCAACAAAAATATTCCACAGCATATGTTAAAACTATTATATGATATTGAAATTTTCATTGACAAACCTCGCCACCGCATTCACAGATAATTAAATAAGTCAATCAATTCATATTTTTAAATTTCCCTGAAGTTAAATCTCGTTATATTATGTGTACAATAGTTTTTTCTTTCTAAAAACCGGCGGTGGAGAGCTGAGACTATAAAATGGGTTGTTCCGAGACTTTTAAGGGTGTATTGATTTTTATATAGCACTTATATTTCTAAAGAGAATTTTTTAAGAATATCTAACTTTAAATAATAAAGATGTTCGAGTCTACTTAAGAAGAATACTTTCATGGCTTACTAATAATTTATTACTGCGGACACTTAGCCGCATCTTTCAGTATGATTTTTTTTTAATTCATCTCTCCATATAAATTGAGTAGAATATTTATGTTATGTACGTAGATGTGCATATGTATAGTGATGTGTTTTGTTTGTTTAAAAATAAAATAACTTAGGTTTGACCGCCCTGTTTATGGATGCGCCAGTCCACCCGCCGAAACGTCGTATTTCTTTTCTTGTATTGGTTTATCTTAGTTTATTACTTTTAATGGTTGGTTCTGTTCCCGGTTTTATTTATATAGAATAAAACTAATAATTATCCAATTTGGTGGTATTGTATAATTCGAACTAAGTCGTATTTATTCAAATTGAAGGGATTTAGTCACATTTTAATTGAACACCACGACAGAAAGAACAAAGAGCTTGTACGGTTAGTTTAGCCTGAAGTTCATTTTAAGTTAGAACCGTTGAGTTTTGTGCTCCCAAGGTCGTCAAGGGCATGATTTCGGCTCGCTATTGGGTGGTTTGCGGGTAGGGGCGGAGCAAGGGTGCCATTGCTCTATTTCGAAACACCCAGTGATCTATGTGCTTGGTCATTTTTTAAGGTTTAACTTAAAAGTGTAATAAAAACATAAAATTGAGCATTTTAAAAATCAAAAAGTAAACATAAAAAGAAAGGTAATAAAAGAAATGGAAATATAAGAAGAAAGACCAATTTTTAAATGTAATCGATTTATTCATACACATCGCATTGCATTACAAGTTACTCGCGACAAGATAAGCGCAAGGCGAGACAATCGCTTTCGGCTGACAAAAAAACCTATATGAAATTAACGCCGAAAGCGAAAGTCAAATATTGCAACTGCAAATAAAGATATCTCGTATTAAATTAGTGTGTGCGTGTATTTATGTGGTCGAGTTCGCTTAGTGAGTCCAATGAACGACAGTTTAAATTTTAGGCTGAGCGGTTTGGCGGAGTGTGGCGGTATGGGGGGAAAGGGGGCGTCCGCTCCCGTGTATTGCCCAATTCCGCCTCATGCGCCGCTGCGGCGATCGTTTCGTCATGTAGGCGCGATGACTCAAGCCCAACGATTACGACACGACTACTTCAGACACAGCTCGGGTACGGAGACGACGGCAGTGACTGCACCTGGCCTTTCCCAAAACAATTAATAAATTTAATTAAACTCAATAATTTTAAAGTTCGTGTAAAAGCAGAAATTTCAGCGATTTCGCAGCCGAATACGAAACAGCTTGCGAAATCTCCGACGTCACTGCATACACGTTTGTATCGCCGCGCCGCACCACGCCGCGCCAGTTGGAACTGCAGGTGCAGATGATGATTGTATGCCGACCGTATAGGAGAGAGAAAAAGACTGACTGATAGGAACAGTCAAGTCGATCTCTCTCACCTACACGGCAAACATTAGTAAATCTTCATTCTTCTTTTGGCTTTTATTAATTTCTTCATCGCCAACTGCAATTTAAATTAAAACAAAACGCGCGCGTAATTTAAAAAAATAATGGAATGACAAAAAGGCTTGCGACGAAAGAAATCAAATGGAAAATACGAGTAAACCGTTAACAGATAAGAAAATCAGGAAATAAAACGTTATCTTTTTTTACTGATTCAAAAATACTAAAATAGCGGTATAACCACATTGCGGAAGTTAAGAAAGTCGGTCGCGAACATCTCACAAAATAAAATCGGAGTTTTAAATTACACTTGTCTACGAAATTATTTTCACATGAAAATCCGAAAATTATTTATTTGAATTTGAGCTCGCGAAAAAACTAAGTTGAAATTGAACAAAAGTTGAACTAAGTTTAACTAGTATAGAGTGATAGCGGAGGGAACGACCGAAGCAGACGACGACCGAAGAGCGAATGGTTGTGCTCGGCAGCCAACGATGCCGTAGTGGCGATGGATCGCGGAGGGGCATGGAGAGGTGGGGCGGGGCGGGGGACGGGGCGAGCTGCGCGCGGAGAAAGGACGCAAGTGGTGATGTAATCGCGACGATCGATGCAGTACGCTCCGAACGACGTAACTACCGCGCTACGAAACCACTATTCTAACGTACATGCGGCGGTTTGCTGTAAAAATGTGGTTTCATGGTGAATTTTTCAATACCAATACAATGAATCATCATGTATTGCTTCCTTCCAAAGAGTTTAAGATTATTAGAGTGACTCGTCGGACAACACGTGCTTGGTTATGTCTCACGTGAAGTGAAACTAGTGTCATTAATCACCGAATGTGGTGTATCACTGTATTGCTGTTTTATAGCGTTAGCGCATGATTGAAGCCATCGAAAAAGTGTGAGCTAACTAGAACGGAACATTAACAAGATAATATTACTGGCATTCAGTATCGATTGAAAAATGGCGGACGGTGCGTTAGCTCGGGTACAATCGTACATGTTCGCGTTTGTTCGGTTTCTATCTAGGTCACACGTGTTAACGTTATCCCAACTACGTCGGCCTTGGCTTACTTTATGCCAAATGATACCTCCCCTTACTAGCACCCTGTACACCATAAAATCATCTAAACCCTCTTACTTCATATTTTTTATTTTATTTACAAGAGAATGAAGATTTAAAGAAAACACACATCCCATGTAAGTGCGACGTATTCTGAAATCCTATATGATGCTAAATCCTTCCTGCATGCTATTTAATCATTGTTAGTCATGAAATTTCATACACCTTGGTCGCGAGAATTTGAACTTAAAGTAAAGGGATCAAAATGTACACAATTTTACTTCTTATCTCGTGTTAAACGGGGGCGTAGCGCACGCTCCTCCCAGTTTTATTTTTTGTTACTATTTATTTACTATTTGCCCTGGCCACGTGCGCGCTTCGTACAAAGATGCCGTGCACGATCGTATAACTGGGTTTTATAAAAAAAACCGTTAGGAGACAATGGTGACCGCTGAGCGAGTCATTCGAAACCGAGTCACGTTATCGAGTGAACGGCGTTAGCAAGTACCTAAGCGTGAAGCGGGGGGCCAGTGCGCCCGATGTGGCCCCATCGAATAAAACTGACTGCTGATGATGAAAACGGCGGTACGGCCGACCTCGTTCGGATCTAGGACAGAACCCAAAATAACTAGGCCACCGTTACTGCGCAGCCGCTAACGCAACTCGTAGGTGCCGGCTTATAGTTTCCCGACCGGTGGTACTAGACCCCGGCCGGATTGAGCCTCGCCGTGGTATTTGGGTTGGCGTCAGCTTCTTTAGCGGAGGCAGGTGCGGGTCAACTCATGCTAGCTGGCAGATTGCAGAAATCGACCGTATATACTGCGGACATTTCGTGAAGGTACTTGTAAAACAAACCTTTTGTATGTCGTGTACGATGCTTCAACAGTTTCACAATTTTATGCTTACTATTGTCTACGAAATTAAAATGAAATAAGAAAAAATTCTAATCAAAGGATTAGTCTTATGTCGATTAAATATTATTAATACCGACTCCTTAGTATTTATGTTTTGTCAATATAAACAATAATTATTTTATGTTCAGTTTTGCAGAGATGAACAAAGAATTCCAAACAAATTATATCAAGACCATAACCTCTGTGTTTCAAAGATTATTTTAAAATGCATTTCATTGTTTTTATACAATTTCTTGAGATTGAAAAGCAACGATGAAGCAGCTTATGAGAACAATAGAATATTTTCTATTGTTTAGGAGTGGATGTAATTAAATAACATTTGTCCAAAAAGAAATTTATAGACTCCTTGTGAAACTGTATTTGGAAAATCGTATAGTTTTCGAAAAATGCTCTACTTTATATGCTGCTCCATTACTATTATAGTCATTTTACTCTTATAAACAACATTGTTGTGAATAATTCGATCGAAATGATAAACGATATTGGCCCTAAGCGCTGCTGTTAAAAGGAGTTAATTCAATAAAATACTTGTGGGCATTAAATAAGTAAAAGGTCTACGTATTATAGAATTTCGTAGCTATCCCAACTGCATTAATATAATTAATTGAGATAATGATAAGAAAAACGAATCACGAAAACATCTACTATTTTAAAAGTAAACCGATTAAGTTGCTTGACTGTTAGCTTTGATATTTAGTTAGTTACACTAAACAACTTAAGGTAATGGTCCTATTTAAGTTGGGAAATTGTTAACGTGGGGTTCTAAACACCAGTGTAACAACATATTTTTGTATTAGTATATATATAGTGAAAATTCAATATATTATTACAAGTTTTCGTAATTCAAACAAGCTTTTCCAGTATAGGCCAGTTAAGTTTTCTCTTTACATAACAGGCAGGCTGGGGTTCGAATGTTGTCATCTCATAAGTGTCATGTTAGAGTACTGTCGTGAATATATTTGCATCAATAACATCTGCGGCATTAAGATCAAAGCAATGTATGTTTAATAAATCTTTTTATGTATCTAAAACCTAATTTATAAATGCTATTAGGTGATTTTTTCTACTATTTAGTTAATTTTAAGTTATCTTATAGTGCTTTTCCAAATGTAGACAAAAGTCTTATGTAGATGAACATCGATTCATTTACACCATCTAACATATTTGTATTTCATATTATGTTTATGTCTTTTATAAGTTATGTAATAACTTATAATACTATAATTACTGTATTAATAGTCTTGACAATTACCTATAAATATTTGTAAACCTGTCAGTAATCAATTTATATAATTCCTATGTAAAAAATATAGATCATAAAACATTGAAAAAAATTAAATGTAAAAATCAATATAGGATCAATAATTCCTGATGTTTTTATAATTTCCCGTTATGTACACATTTAAAACATGACACATGAGAATAACAATTTCACCCTTATCACATAGGTGAGATAAAAAGTTCGAGTCTGATAGCACATGCTAACTCCATCTGGGTTAAAAGACATGAGCTCTGATCCAGTTTAGGTGTACTCTAGTTTATTCATTAGTATTGAAAAAAGAAGTAATCAATTTTAAAAAATATTTTGAGTCTACTACATATCATTATGTAGAAACCCAGGAAGAAAATGGAAATCGATAATGTTTAACATACCAATTTGAGTAAACATAACCTTAGGAGTGCCAACTTGGACTTCCGATTTGTAGGACCTTAAAAGGTATCATTTTTAAAAGATGTGGAAGAAAATGCCAAACTGACGCAGAAGCGTTAGAAAGGATCGTGCGGAGTGAGGCGGCGCGCGACGACTACGACACGAGCTCTTGCGATAGGAAACGTGTGGAAAATCTAAGCGTGTTTCATTTATCACACGCGCACAGAGATAAGAGCGCGATAACCCGTAGTGGAAAACGCCAGCACAAAAGTCGTGAAGGAAATCGCTTTGGCAAATGTAAGCGAAGGCACAGCGTCACTTACCTAGCTGGAAGCAGGAGCCGGCGTCTTCGGCTTCGGCTAGTGATGGTGTGGCATCTCGAAGCGCCGTGCTACATGTATTTATGAATGCTGTGGCCGCTAGTACGCTGGCGCGCTGGCCCACGTCGACGCAGAGCGATGCCGCATTGTGTTCTATACCAATATACGTATGCGCGGCAAACTCCATGCTCTCCCTCACCCTCCCCACCACCCCGCGCACCCACCTCGCGACAACGTTAGAACCGAAACAGCCTACTCGCAAGTGGGACACGTAGACTAGTTATGCACCTTATGGTTGTGGCCAGCAGTCGGCTCAGCTCAGGAGTCGCCTCTTATCTGTATGCTAACACTGCATCGGTTTATGTGGCGATCTAATTTATAGCCCTCGGAATTCAACCTGCCGCTCCGTAGTCGTTGACGTCAGAAGCCTTTACAAATAGGCTTACTGTAAAATAAATGCGATGTAACGGTTTCTAACCTTTAAGTTAAATGATTTTCAGATAAATGATATTGCGTTCTTAGATCGCGGAAAAACTAAAATATGAAGTGCTCATTAACTTCTACATTAGGAGTTTACTATTTCATATATACATAGCCATCAAAAATAATTGTATTTATAAAATTATTCTATGTACCTATAACTTTAAGACACAAACTTTCTTTTAAATTCCAAGCGCGCAGTGATTGATTATAAAAGAGCAACGAGTTCACGTTGGGAGTGGGACTGATTGCAACCAGTTGCGCTTTTACGAATTTAAAGCTTTTGTAGTGACGTTGGTGGCAGACGATGGAAACCGGTCTTGTTGCTACGTCATACCATTCTTTATGGTAGCGTCGATACACCTAAAGGAATGTACGAAATAACTTTTAACATATCAAACACCAAGAACATTAAAGAAAACCAAATAGTACCCGTTTTTAAAACTAACTTGCTAATTATTATTTACACTAAATGCCCGATGATAAGGTGAGAAATACGACTAAACGTTTCAAGTCATTGATGATTTTTTTTTTTAATCTCGTTTCAGATAACTGTTTGACCAACACTGGCCAAAGGTCAAAAGGGTCTATATAATGGTGCTTTTTCTTATAAGAACATATACTAAAAAACTGTTAAATACAGCTATATCGTCTAAAAATTCTAGCAATCTCAGACGTATCGTCGACTTTCATCGCACAATGAAATAAAAGTTCTCATAGACAAATATGTAGTTACATACACGTAATAAAGAATGAAAAAGATGACCTTCAGCAACCCTACAAAGCCAACGTTTATTGAACAGCGTTTGCGGCTCACGTGTCCTACAATACAGCGCTATTGATATAAAAAGGGTGCACGCAAGAGGTTTTTAAAACTTAAAATAATTTGCACCATTGACCTGGAAATTCAAGCAGATGTTTCAATTTTACTCATACGAGCGATCATTTTACTATTTCCTCCTCTACATAAACCTATACAATTAGATAACATTTATAATTAATTATTTGATAAATGTTTAAGTCGATATTCTTATACATGTCACTATAACCATATTGTCATTTCTCACATTTTCCCGGATTAGATAGAGAGAGAAATATATTTTATGCAGATATTTCGGAAGCGGAAACTAGCAGTAACATTGATACGCAACCCGTTGCGCACCGACATTGCACCGTTCTTGTACTGTGACACAACTTTCTATCAGGAGTTATTTGTTGCTGTGCAGTAAAGAATTTTTTGCCCTACGTATATTGTCATCGATTATCTAAAGAATATTTTATCATCTTACATCAGTAGTATTTCAAAATATTGCCTTACTTTAGTCGACAAAAACCTCTGTAATACAATAAAATAATAAATCCGATACATAAACGACAATTGGTAACAAATTCCGGATGAAGCCATACAGCCATTGGACCGGATGATCGCACTTTGTTAGAAGGATATCATCAATGCACATCAACCCATTTAGTTTCTAGTCCTTGAGAATATTTCTGTTACATTGTTAAACGAATACACATAATAAAAAGGAAAAATTGTCACGATGTTTAACTCTACCGAGGTCAACAAATTGCTACTCACCTTTTAAGAAGCATATTGTATTCTCAGACCTATTCTAACACTTCTATAAATCAAGTAAAATGAGAATACGTAAGGAAAACTAAAAGAAACATGTATATAAATAAAGCATTGCTACTTTACGCCCGCTTTCAGCTTTAGAATTAACTAAGTATTATACCCACATTTAGATATAAATCTTAAACTTTTGATAGCAGCTCGACCAAGGACTCTAGGGCTGTTATTCATAAAGGGAAAAATGCTTTGTTGCATTTCATGCTTTGTTATACTTGAACCACTTTAAAGTTAACCCATTTATTCCCCCTCGTTGCTTGTCGAGTTCCCCTCCAACTATTACTTCTGACGCGCAAATAGACATGTCCTAGATAAAATAAATAGTTGCCAGTTGCAATATGATGAGTCCCGCCTTAACGACACACTTTGACTTATACGTTTTTTTATTATATTTTACGGGAAACATTTAAATGATCAATTAGGACTCCAGTAATATTTTAAAACGTAAGCACTGAAAGTGGATTACGAATTTAAAATTAAATTCCAGGTTACAAATACTTCAATTAAAAATTTGTTAAAACTTTATAAATATAAAACTATGCCTATGTTACTCACGGATAAATTACCTATCTAACAGTGAAAGAATTTTTAAAATCGGCCCAGTAGTTTTTGAGTTATTTCAATACATACAAAAATACAAAAATACAAATATTTCCTCTTTATAATATTAGTATAGATAAACCATAAATTTAGTGTATCCAATAACATAGTATGTGGTAGTATTCTAAAGTACATATTTATTGGTTTTCTCGGAGACGTAAAATAACTTGGTAATTTGAAATATACGCGAGGAAATTGTGTCATAAGTAATTGGCCGGGCAGGTAGTCATACGGCGAAACGCGCGCTCTACATTACTTTGATTGCCTTTGATTGCAAACGGATGAATGGATTCTATTGACTTAATGAACTTATTATTCGATCTTGTCGACGATTCCTTTATGAACGTTTGAAAAGATGGAGAAATAAAGAAAATGGTAAGGTTGAGGATCTTGTTGCCGACAAAAAACATTACTAGTTCTAAGCATTGACATGATACAGCGTGTTTGTTTTTACTAGGGTAATACTTTGATAAATATGTCCACATATATGTTTTATATGTATCGCTCGTGATAGATGAGCTAACGCAAATGAAACCTACTGTTGATAAACATTTATTTAAAAATCTTATAATACAAGAAAATGGCCGCTATTGATTGCATCATAAAAGCCAAAAGTATGGCCAGTGGCGTTCATTACAAGATCTACTGAAAATTCAGATAGATGAACGCGTCAAGAGGTGGACGGTGTGTGCCAAGTTGGCACTTGATTTTTTTTTCTAATTAAGAGCTAAACGAAGAGCACGTAATGTGCTTGAGAATAATTTCAAAATGACATTGTTAATTTAATTTAACGCTTACTTGGTCATAATTGTTTTATTTCAAAAACAATAAAACTCCGATCCACGTGTTTTTATCCAAGAAAAATACAAAAAAAACGAGTAGCATTTGAAGCTAACATCAAACAGTTTGCAACATCTATAAAAATATAGTAGGTTAGGGTTCTGCATAACCCTTTTTAAATAGATTAATGGATTGGTTAAGGGAAACGAAAGATTTGCAATAGCTGAAGTTGGATGAATTTCGCCTGAGAAATCTATAAAATTAATTTTAATTAATTAAAATAATAAATAATGGGTCTGACTCTACCACGACTTACTTGGACTAGTCAGTGTTAAAAAAATATATTTTTTTTTGTTAATAATCCCATTAAAAGAACTATTCATTGGTGCTGTAAAAGCACAGAAGAGGCAGATACAAACTACTTTCTTTTGTTTTACTTTATGAACAGTGCATCAGAAAGTTTGTATTGCGATACTGTCTAGTTACGTATGCAATACTATGCAAACTAAAACAGCAATATCGTCCACTTCTGTGTGAGTTATCCAAGTGCAAAAGCGGCCCATATTAAACAGCAATGCAGCCTCGAGCTGCAATATCCGACTGCTTTGATCTCGCTTCGACATATATTAATATCGGAGCACATAACTTTATTAAACACTATATTATGACGTATGATATTAACCTCTTTAGCATCTCATGCGGTTTATCTGAACCTAACTATTAACAATTGATCGCGAATATTTCTGAAAAAAAATCTTATTGGATTTGTTAGTTCTGTTTTTACAAAAAATCTTATAAGACTTTTATACACAAAAGACTTATAAGATTTTTTGTAAAAACAGTCTTTACATAATCGTTAGCTCTAATTTATAGACTACTCGCATTCGCCCGCGACTCCGTCCGAGTGGACTTAAAAAAAAACAAACAAGAGCAGCCTATGTGTTCTTCATCTACTATCCCCTACATCTATACCAAAAATCCGTTCAGCCGTTTGCCGTTTAGGCTACAAACTCTAAAAAACATCCATCCATCCATTTAAACTTTCGCATTTATAATATTAATATGAGTATGATTAATTGCTGAAAAACTCCAGTCATTTTCTTTTAATTCACTTATGAAAAAAATACTCTACTGAAATTACACGCCTCCTTTGTCGAATTTAAAGTCATAACTATGTATAATCCGCTTAAATAAATAAACCAGCCGTACTCGTACATACACGACCTAAAAAACGTATTCTAGGTCAAGAAAGACTTTTTCGTTTTGACGTCACTGGTTGTTTTTTAGTGTTTGTTAACAACTTGGCCCTAGCAACCGTTACAGCAAGGCGAATATGTATGTACGTCTGTATGTTCTTGGCAAAAGGCAGATAGTGACGATTTAAATCAATAGTTCTATTAATCTGCTTATGAATAAGGTCCTCATCTGCAATTGCGGATGTCTATGGGCAGCGGTCGCTTCGCCATTTCGGCGGATTCAGGTGGCCGCTTGCTCGTTTGCCACCTCATTGTATATAAAAAAAATACTGTGATACAGTACAGTAAATATTGTTTTTTTTTAAGATTAAATAATTTAGAAATTAAATTTGAATTACATATTTTTGCAAAAGTATTAAATAAATAAAATACATTTTAAAATTAAGTTTAGTTTTTAATTGTCAATATATTTTAGTTAAATTTTATTTTGGTGGTTAATTTTATATTTAAAAAACATTAATTAAATTGTTTTTTTTTTCTAAAGAAACATGATGCATTTTTCCATTCCAAAATTATTGATTTAAAAAAGTAAAATAATTAAGTAAAATGAAAATTTATTGAATGTTATAAAATGTAAGTGCAAAATTTTATTTCATCAAGATAATTATCAATATTTATTATATTTTTATTAAGTAGTTATAATACAATAGAATATCTTACGATTATTCCTGTAAATTAGTGAAATTCACACTTACGAAACTACTTACAACGTATTGTATTTGATTTATAGACACAGGTGTGTAACTTTGCATGATATTGGCTCTTAACCAGTGTATCGTATTCGATATAGAAATATTCACAACATGCGTTAAATGCGTGAAAGCGAAAGTTCCTATGTTGTGGCTTAGCTTTTATTCATCTAAATTAATTTCACTTTCTCTGCGGAATTCTTTCATGCAAATGCCAGCTTTTGGCTCCGTTTGAATAAAAATATATTAATCCCGAAAGAATCGATTATTTGATTGGCTTATATTTAAATACTAAATTTAAAATTGCTTCTCATTTTTAAAGTAGACGTGAATTAAAATGTAAATTTTAATTAAGTGGGCATGACAATCTTTTAGGACGTTTGACTTTGAGGCAGACGTACAAATTAATTTCATAACTGAAATATTGTTAATAACTATACCTATTCTGGTTGTGTAGAGAAGCTTTTGAAATGTCGAAGAACTTTAATAATTTTGGGGAAAACATTTTTTTTTAATATAACGTAATATCTGTTTGTGTTTCAGGAAAGCGCTCGCAGACGAACTTTTCCCAGATTGGTTGAAATTCTAAAAGACTTTCCTGATAAATAAACGTTTTCCAGGAATATGCCAAATGGAGATAATTTACCACTAATTAAAGGAAAAACTAAGATTGCATTAATAAAGTTTTTAACAAAATAATAATTTGCTATATAACTTAATTACATCCCACCCTAACTTAATAAGGGACGGAGCGTTGTCGAGAGGCGAAACCCTGTCGTTGAATAATTCAGAGAACCAACCATCATGCGAGTATCTATTCAATGTGACAAATAATGCAATTAAGACGCCATTGCCGCAATATTAGGTAATGAACTCTTATACAAATTAAGGAGATATATGTATTTTATTTTATCACTAGCTGTTCCCTTTCGGCTTCATCCGCGTGAAATTATAAAAAAATTATTTTATTGTTTACATTTGTTAAATGTCAAAATTCGAATGCACAAATGACAACTAAGGTCTTTGACATTGACAATCTTGCTTCCTTGATGTTGGCAGCAACTTATGGTCTCTTTCCCACATTAGGATTTTTATCCAATTTATTTACCCCTTAAGTTTAATAGCGTGAAAATATATAGCCTAAAGCCTGGCGTAAGTGTAGGGCTTTTTATTAAAAAAATAATTATTTGAAAATATGCTGTGATTGCTGACATCTTTGGCAACAAAGAAGTGTGTGTTTACGCTTTATTATATTAGTATAGATGTACGTCTAATAATGCGATATCATCATGAAATTGTTAGGAGAGAATTAATACTTATACGATTCTATTACCCTACTTTGGTATACCATAGTACTACAGTACAGTAAAAATTGAATTATTCCAGTGAAATAAAATGCGAAGCAGTTTGAGCCTTACATAGATAAATAGCAACCGAAAGCTGTGCGAGAACGGTACGAGCACGCCTACATAAAGCAGGAAATAAATAGGTCGCGGGGGCACGGAATCCCCCAGGGTGGTGCTCGGGTGTCAGCGATGTGGGGTGCAGGAGGCCGGCCAGGGTTGTGGTGGCAGAAAACTAGGTGCCCTACATGTGCGGAGCCCGCTGAACAGCCGTCGCGTTTTCATCGCGGCCACAGCCCCGTAAATTAAATATTTGAGGATCTCGGCCAAACAACGGAATCAGCGGCTTTGTTTCTATCTTGATTAACTCCGAGCTCTGTTCTTGTTATAAATCAAGTTAAAAAATATGTTTTCGCAACTAGATATGCTTTTTGCTAAAAATTATTTAACAGTAGTTTTAATAGTAGCTAAATAATAATTTACATTTAAATGCCGAGGTCAATATTGTAACTGCCACAAAAAGATGCAATAATTCTAGAATATGAAGGTTTGGTCGAAGTAACTATAATAGGATTTACAAAGGATTTATCCACTGACGTCGTTATTGTCTAGAGTTCTGTGTACAATGCAGTAAAAAGTAATGAAATACAATTTGCGTTTAGAATATAAAAAAGAATAACATAATTTTCTCTGCAATATTGAATTTTAATATCCCTATATCTGGGACGTAATACAAAAAATCCAGTCACGTTATAAAATAGGAATACGAAAGGAGTTCACGTGGCAAGCGACCTCATGAATATAATAAAATCACGCTCTGACACCTTTAACTACGAGGGGGGTGCATTCAAAAGTACCGTTTCAAAGGGCTTGGAACGGCTTTTTTAATCTAGGTCTTTATTATAAGAATTAATTCTTGTCGGCAATCAGATTGCCATAAAAACTGGATATAACTACACATAGTAACGTTATCTTTTTTCTCAGTTCGCATAATGAAGAGAATCTACGAATTTGTCAGGATGTTGCGATGTTGAATAACCGGTGCGAATTCGACTATCTACGAGTAGAATAAATGAATCACAATCCTACTGTGGAGATTCAATCAAAAAGTTCATTCAACTCTACTGAACATAAATTCGAAGGCGATAAATATTTGTCCATTCCGAATCTACTGTTTATTGTTTCAATTAATTAATAGTTTAACAAATCATACATACTATCTAATGCAATTTAACTGAGATGATTTAACCTCATCTTGATATACAAATGGTACCTGTTTTAATCAGGTCAGTAATTTGTCCATATATACTGCTATTACGAACAAGTACTGAATCTATCGAATACTATTGTAACATAATTTGTGTACACGAGCACAATTAAAAAAAAAATATGATTATTTTTTCATCGGTGCTTCAAAAAACGTCAATGATCTCTAGATGTTGCAAATTGGAGTGGAATTTGAATTTCTATTTGTGTCTAATATTAACATAGAATTGTACCGTTATTTGTCCTCACTCGTATATTTTATTCAAATTATTTTTCATTCACCGTTTTTTATCCTCGATTAGTGTTTCATAATTCTAGATATCAATAGAATAGTTAAAGTGGGACGCGAATGTCGTCAACAAAGTCGCATCTTTTGTTATCCTATGTACTCGTACACTTATCTTGCAAAAACATCATTCCCATTATAATATGAATTACCCGTTTTGCATTGTAATACAAAGAATAACTGATTGACAGATATGTCAATGCGCTACACAAGTAGGTGTACAAAGTTTACCGGAAATGGTTTTTCTAAGTTCATACACAAAACTTCTAATAATTACTTTTAAAATGTAGTTCTAATAGAATATTCTATTATAGTATGCATTATTCCAGCTATAAATACACTAGTTCCATGTACATACATTTATCTATTCAAAGTCACGGAAAAATACAGATTATTCGCTGAAAAGGATATAGGAGATTATCTTAACCCATTTCGAATTCTGCAGAGTTTCACTGAGAACAAAAAGATTTCAGTCGCTACAGATGACTGATGCGGATGGCGAGCTTCGTTTATTAAATGAGCGCTGGACCACGGAAGAAAAATAAAATGATATTTATCTGATAAAGATAATCAAAGTACAAGTGTAGTCAGAATGAGAATTTAGAAACGGTTTCAAAAATACTGTCTAGGCTTTGCAAATATTGTCATCAAAGTAAATCTATACTAATATGATAAAGCGTAAACACACACTTCTTTGTTGCCTAAAATGTCAGCAATTACAGCATATTATTGAATAATTCTTTTATTAATAAAAAGCCCTACACTTACGTCACGCTTTAGGCTATATAATTTCACGCCATTAAACTTAGGGGGTAAATATTTTGGATAAAATCCCTAATGTGAGAAAGTGATCAGAAGTTGCTGCCAACATCTAGGAAGTAAGATTTCCATGGTTTGTCATCATGTCATGTCATTTCACATTTGCAATTGATAATTTGACAAATATAAATAATAAAATAAAGTTTTTATAGTTTCACGCGGATGAAGCCGCACGCGAACAGCTAGTATGTAATATAGTTTGTTATTTGTACCCTGCACGTATTGAAAAGCCAACGTTCAAATATGTCTATTGTAAACAGTAGGTTGTTATCATTAATTTTTATTATCGGATTGATTACACGTAAAAGAAGAATTGGTCGTTCCCAAACTACGAACAGTTGAGCTGTTAAGTGAACAAGTAAGTAACTGAATCTTAGAGATGATTGGGATGGACCTGTTTTTAAATATTAAAATCTATCAACATTCTTTAAGAACCCTTTCATTTCTGTTGGTGCTGCAATTACTTCCTAGACTGTACCTCTCTTGATCATCGATACTTTTAACACATTGGATATTAGTAGGTATATTTAGACGCAAACTGTCATGTACAAATGTGGGTAGACATAAAGTTGAGTATTATGTGAATGAACATCACGGGATACAGTTAGAGTTGCAAGTGTCACGCGCAATTGAAATCCGACCTCTGACCATTTACATAGCGCAACAAGGCATGTCCGTGGGTAATCAAAAAATACCACAGCCGATGTTAACACGTTTTAACTTTTAGGCATACATTGCTAAGCGTAAACATTTTGTTGCAAATGATTGTATGAATATAATTAAGTGCAAATTTTACTGAATTTTACTTCTGCTTTTACTGCTAATCAACTCAATGAGACATAGCACTAATTAGTCCCTCTATTTATATTCCTTATAATTTACTGCGTCGCGTCGTTGAGTACATTAACTCTTGTAGTTTATGGTGTATTCTATGATCTATGATGTAATTGAGGCCTAAAAGCCATAGAGATAGACTTTATCTTTTGCAATGTGTGGACAGTGGTACGCACTTTCAACACACAAACGCATCTCTTGTAGTGTTTAGCGAAAGTTGCCGAGCCCAGTGAGTAGGTCCGAGGTCGCATAGTCGGGCGCGACCCAAGCGGCCCTGAGTATGTCCGCTACATCCGGTAAGAATGGACGTACTTCGCGCTAAGCCTCCAGTTTAAAGAAGGTATTGTGTATAAAGATTAGAATGTGGAAATCCTCTTGATTAGGTCGATGGATCTCTTACTCGGGAACCTCAATGGAAGAAAACTGATAAATCAGTGATGTCTAAGATGGAAAGCTCAGATCATTTCATCATATTTTCTCACCATAATTGATTGTCAATCAATTCGCCATTTAGAGTTTTATAAGACGCTACATAATATGGGTATGCGGCAGAGGCGTAGCGAGCCTATCTCGCGCCCGGGGCACAAGACATTTTTAGCGCCCCCCCCGCGTCTATTGGAAAACCATATAATTTTTACATCTAAAATATGCGAACTAATTAAGTTACATATT
>LD689209.1:533321-552368 GCA_003118335.3 Papilio memnon
TGGCGCCCCCTAAGAGCTGCGCCCGGGGCAAGATGCCCCCCTTTGCCCCCCCCTCGCTACGCCACTGGTATGCGGCAGTGCACCCGGTGAGGCAAGCACGTCCAAACACTCTTTTCTCAAAGCGCTTCAGGGCACTTTTGACACCCCTGTAACTTCGTTGTGGATAAAGATAGAAGTTTGAAATTTTGAACATCTATAGATAGAAGTCAACGTATAATTAAAGGGGTAAATCTAAAATCCAGAAATTTATTCGTTTTTAATATAGAAAACCATTAATGTAGGAACCATTTCATTTAGACCTCTATGTCTAGAAGTGTTGTAAGGTAGGGAAGGGTTCGAATTAAATTGGTTTTTAACGACGAAAATATAAATAGGATAACCTACAAAAAGAAGTGAGATCCCATGAAATATGAAAATAACGCGTCTCGCTTCCTCAATTCTTCTTCTTCTTAAGGTGCTTCTCCGACTAGCGAAGGTTGGCGGTCAGATCTCCAAATTTGACTCTGTCTCTTGCGAGGCAAAATATATAAAAACGTGTTAAATGTCATGTAAGACTTAGTAATTTTAGTTAGAGTCTATTATAAAGCCTTGGCAATTACACGGCGCTATTAATTTTCAAATTAACATACGTCTTTCTCGAGAGCTTTGCTTTGGTTTAGATAAAAAGAGGACACATAGCAAGTGGTATTCTTTCGAAATTATGGTACCGTGTAATTGCTAAGGCTTCGTAATAAACACTAACTGAAATTACTAGGTTTTAGATGACATCAAATACATTTTTGCAAAGGAAGCGATACTCGACAGTTTTTATATTTTTCATGGAATTATTTGTTACTGTGCAGCTAGTATTAAAATTAGTTTGATTTTAGCCCTTTTATTAGTTGTCATCATCATCATCATCATCATCCTGAGATCTCTGTCCTTATCCCGATCACGTCGGGACGGAGCACCATGTTTTCGTCGATCTAACTTCTGTCATTTCAGTCGTCACCTCCTTCTTACCTAATCAATTTTGCAGTAGTACTGTCGAATAATCCGAGAGTCTTGGTTTTTCCTATTATGGTTTGAAAGTGAAGGAAGATGTTAGTCACTAAGTTGCTAGTAGATAATCACAACTTTTTCGTGTTAAACGCAACTTACAGAAGTTAGGTATTATGATGTGTGGGATTATTCGATTGAAATAATCAAATCAATGCTATAATAGCTGGAGCCATTTTCCAGTGCGAAAATGCTGTGAAACTTGTTCGCCATCCCGGTCGGCGGTGTGGAGCGGGCGGCGGGCGGCGGGCGGCGGGCGGCGAGCGGCGAGCGGCGACAGCGACGCGATCTGGGTCGAGCAGCGTCCTACGTGCCGCACCAACACATGCACGGGGACCTCGGCCCGCGCGATGCACACACACAGCAACACCGGCCCCGGACGAGATCTAGGCCGAAAAACTCGCGCATGCGCCGATCCCACTATACCTACTCATGCGGACTGATGCGGTTAACACAAAGACTCCTAAATCTACAAATGTATTGTATTATGCACTGTAATCTCAAAGACTATTTGCACTCATGGTTAACAGACTCTTGAAATTTAATTGCATCTGTTTACATATCTACTACCTTACATTTTTTACTTTGCTTCAAAAACGTTGACAATAAGGATTTACTACGCAAAGTGAAATTTATTAATTATTTGATAATCACTCATACAGCATTTAGACAACGTTAGTTAGAAAAGCGATTATTTTTTAACCATGAGCGTGAGAAATAACGAGGAACGACTCCATTGCTAAACTTGGGTTGCATAAGTTTCTGCTGTGTGTGATAGTAGCTTTTCGTTAAGCGCTAAATAGGTCACCAGAAAAACTTGGTCTGCAGTGACGTTCGAACAAAAGGTTCGTAGGTCGTGGTATGATGGTATTTTATAACAGTTAAGTAACGTTATTCAAACTTTGGTGGTATGAGAAACGCTGCCTCTGCCTAATTGAATCGGCCATGTGGTTGGGGGCCCGATTAAGGTGAGACGTTTGACGATGGAAAGTTGTTTCCATTGATCAAGACGAATAGTTATGCATTTGTTTCTTTTATAATACTTGTGCTAGAAACGTGGAATGCATACTATGATAAACAAATGAAGCGGTTTTATTTGAGAAACAAATGGGTCTTGTGCTTAAATATCCTGTAAATCTTACTAATATTAAAAATGCGAAAGTTTAGATGGATGGATGGATAGATGTTTGATAAGAGTTTGTAGCCTGAACGACTGAATGGATCTGAATGAAATTTGGCGTAGATGCAGAGCACAGTCTGGAAGAACACATAGGCTTACTTACTTTTGTTTTTTTTTAATTTCACGCGGACGGAGTCGCGGGCGAAAACTAGTGCTTTATATTTTCTTTTCTTTGTCATTCGAAAGTTTACACTGACATTCATAATATTGAACTGGATCTGTTTGTTTTAGGACTAATCTTATTTATATAATTTATTATTAGATTTTTAGCGCTTATGTAATGAAGGGACAATAATCTTTTCGTCATTAAAATACTTTAAATTTGTCATTTAATACTAAAAATGGAAATCTCACATTTCTCTTTGTTTCATTGTTCGCGCGGGTATCTTATATTGGGTCATGACCTGACACGAATTTCCGAGGTAGCCAGCGGGGTTCCTGCGCCTAACTATTTGAGGTCATTTTATGTAATCCCCTCCCTCCCTCCACAAATTTGTGTGTGAAGCAATAACAAACAAGGGTGGAAAAAATAAAACGATTATTTTGTAAATCATTTTTATTTTCTGTCGTTCATGTGTCGCAGCGTACACGTACTTAATTTAGCTAAACATATTACAGGAATATTCTTCTCTTAACACTATCAGGGTTTAATAGTTAGGAAAATTACGACAATAATAAAAGAGATTATGTTTTTATTTATTAATGGTATGGGGTGGAAATAAATATTTTTAATATAACGATAATCAAGGGATTCGAACCCATTGCCTTATATATTTATTATTATATATTTATAATATATTATATATTTCTAAATCTATAATCCAATTATCATTGAAACAATTTGATCTATTGGTGAGTGTTCGCTCTTTGTCCGTTATGGAAAACAACATAATAATATCTCGCTACCTTTTCAAACAAAATGAAAGTCAAAACTTATTTTAATTATTTACTGTCTTAAATCATTTAAATAAGCGACAATGGCAGCGATAGCTTTAGTTGTGTCTCCGGCGGTGTTCGCGAGTTCTCGCATGCACTCCTCAAGGGTCACAACCGGCGTGTTCACTGTCAGCTTGACCTTTACCACTTTGATAGCTTGGTGCACGTTCCAGTCGCTCACCTCTAGAGCTTCGAGGCATTCCTCCGGTGTTGTCTGTGATCATATTCAACTAGTAAATCAAACTAATATCATAAATGCGAAAGTTTACATGGATGTTTGTTAGAGTTTGTAGCCTAAACGGCTGAACGGATTTTGATGAAATTTGGTATAGATGTAAAGGATAGTCTGGAAGAACACATAGGCTATTGACTTTTGTTTTTTTTTTATTCCCTGCGGATGGAGTCGCGGGTCAAACGTAGTATATTCATGATTGTTAGTAGGAACTATGATATCCGCAACTCCACGTATATTTTGAGTAACTCATTTGTATCAATTAAGATTTAAACTTACTCTAAAACTCAATATACCTAATAAACCTAACATTTGACAAACATTTGAGTTTAATAAATGTTTCGGACCATTGCTAAATAGAAATCTCTTATCTGTCTATTGCTTTTAGGTCAAGGGCTTGCGTTTTATCTTATCAACTAAATAGGGCAAGTTCCAATAGGTCTACCAGAATACAATATTGCATTAGCGCTAATCACCTTGTAACATCAACTATACTGTATAGTAGGTGAATCTCTTAGTTACAGTCATTTTATGTTTCTGTGATCTTTAAATGTGACAATTATTACATTACTAGCTTTCGCCCGCGACTCCGTACGTGTGAAATTAAAAAAAAAAGTATAGCCTATGTGTTTTTCCAGACTATACTCTACATCTATGTCAAATTTCATCGAGATCCGTTCAGCAGTTTAGGCTACAAACATCCATCCATCTCTCTAAACTTTCTCATTTATATTATTAGTAAGAAGTAAGATTTGTTGACAATTTATGTTCCTAAAACACCGACTGAAGAATTCATTTAAATATCAATAACTATATTGATTGGAGGAATTTCGCCATAATTGGCTATGGAGTAAAAAGATGTATAACTTTGGCCTTACTTGATGTTTTAGCACCTTGTTCATGATACGGACTTCATCCGACTCGACGCCGCGCTGTCTGCCGCAAGGCTTCTGGTCCGCAAACTCAAGCAAATCTTCTACGGAAACGTAGTCTGCAAGAAAATTATAAGATTACACTAGAGTACTTTGTACAGACTATACAGGGTGATTGGTGAAAAAATAACGATACTTGAGAATGGGATATTTAGCGATCATTTTATAATAGCTTAATAAACTTAACCGAAAGTTGAATAATTTGAAAATTAGGGAAAAATATGATGTACCTAATTTTATCACATCATTTTAACGAAAATCGAGTACAGAGTCCTTCGGTATCGATATTATCTCACCAAACATCCTGTATATGTAAAGAAATATAGCGTAAATAAAAATGTATGTGTTTTCCCAATACATTTCTAGACCTGCTTATATTTTAATTAACATTTTAGAATATTCTAGGTACGGTATATGTAATTAAATATTTGTTTTTCGATTAGATTTTGATGATAATAAGCAGTAGTAGTAAATATTAGGTTATAAAAAATACCGAAATTAAAGTTATTTTGTAAATACCTTTGCCGAGGGATTTCCTTTCAATCGTAGAACAAGTGCATACATCTTCATTATCAGTTACTGTTAAAGGCGGATTAAACGGATTCGGGTGACGTTGCTCTGATGTATTAGTAAACGGATTTGTATCGAAATTAATTCTCGAAGGACCATCAAAGACATCCACTCCTTGGTTGTAAATCTTTTGATTATTTTCCTGTCCATTTCTATGTTTCACTGTGCAAGTTATAGCATTCTGATATATTATAACTTGATTATTCTCTTCATTGTTTGTTTTAGGTGAAACCTCTGGGTTTGGGTTGGGGTTGGGTAGTTTTAACGGATACTTTCTTATGTGACGAGGTTTATCGATCAACTTGGGTTTAGTACTCCTTGGTGGTAGAGGCAGCTCGTTTATAGTCTAAACAAACAAATAATATTATAAAAATAATAATATGACCTATGTTACAGTAAAATTACCTTTCTAATAGTGAATAATTGTGAATAATTAAAATCGATCCGGTAGTTTTTGCGTGAATCGAATATATAAAAATACAAATCTTTCCTCTTTATAATATTAGTGTAATAGTATAGATATAGACAACGATGTAATTGCACGGAATATAAGCAATCTTGTAACTTACATTATTAGTATGCAATTGCTGCTCCACAGCATCTCTTGATGATGACGGTCTGAAACATTGATTTAGCAATTATTATCAGTTTCCACTGCTGAAAAAACTAAAAATAATATCGCCATCTCTTTCATTATCTCTGAAAATATGTATGGATTATATTAATACTAGCTTTCGCCCGCGACACCGTCTGCGTGGAATTAAATAAAACCAAAAGTATATACTATATGTTTTTCCACACTATCCCCTACGTTTATGTCAAATTTTATCTAGATCCGTTCAGCAGGCTACAAACTCTAACAAACATCCATCTATCTATACTTTCGCATTTATAATATTAGTAAGTAAGATAGGATTTGTTTTCCAGTTTTTTTTAATTGTAACTTTATTGGCGTATCGCAAAATAATTTTAAATAAATAATTAAAATATATAATTTTGTGATAAGTAATCGGTATAGTCTAATAAATGTAGTGTTTATGTAGAACTTACCTAATGTTAATTGGTAGTTCCTTCTGCAGAGAGAGAAAGTTTGCTCGCGGTTCTTTGAGACGTGGCGCGGGCTTCGGTACTGTTGCAGGTTTGTGTGCCATCTCCATATGAGAAATAAGAGAAGTTGATGGCATTGGTTCCTCAATCAGACTTGCATAAGCGAGCTTGCTTTCCGCTGTTATTGTCGACTGTTATTAAAAAAATGGATTAAAACCAAAGACATTTAAGAAAGATATAGACAAGGCATAGAGAACAATTTTTTTTCCACTGGTAACTTCTTTGAAAGGTACTATGTTAGTTTTTTATTTTTTTATTTAATCGCCAAAACATTTAACAAAATAATATTATAATAAGCACCATCTTTTGTTATAAAATAATCTAAACAGTGTCACAAAATAAAATAGAACAGTACCTGTATATCAGGTACGCTTTTTGCTTCTTCGCTGAAATTTCGTCTTTCATATTTACCTGCAAACACATAAGACTTTAATATTTTTTAATACCACAGACTCACTATATTTTACATCGCGACTTCGTCCATATATAATTATAAAATAGTAAAATTACCATTCTAATGGTGAAATAATTATAAAAATCTGTCCAGTAGTTTTTGAGTTATTTCGTACAACAATACAAATGTTTCCTCTTTAAATTATAGATAAAAACAATCCAAACGAAGTATAAGTATAAATTATTAAGTTACCAGCGGCATCAGCGTCATGAGAGGCGCTCTGGTGTAAGGACACCAATGGGAACTTGAAGTGAAACTTGGAACGATCAATAGGGGAACTTGGTACTCTCTGATCGCCGTCCTGGTCATTCATAGATCTGTGAATATAACAAATAAACTTATCCATTATTACACTAGTACGAAAACATATTCCACATGTTTTATACTTAAAAACCAGACACAATAATATACCATATTTTAATACAAATATTTCGATGTAAGTAATATTTAATCTTACTTATAACTATTCATACTAACATTGTAAATGCGATAGTTTAAATGAATGGATGGATGTTTGTTAGAGTCTGTTGCCTAAAATGCTGAACCGATCTCGATGAAATTTGGCATAAATGTAGAGGATAGCCTGGTAGAATACATAGGCTACTTATGTTTTATTTTAATTCCACGGAGAGTAGCGGGCGAAAGCTTATAATGAAATAAACCCACTCTAACTACTCGTTTGTCGGTCATGTTAGTGCATAAAAATTCTATTCATGAAATATAATATAGTTTTCATATATTTTTCTTCTTTTTAAATAAAAATCTATACTAACTTGGTTATTATCTCATTGGCGAGTGCTACCGCCGTATCCAGAGTTCTCTCGTCGTGAGCTGACATCAGTTTCATAGTACCTATGTTGCCGCCCTTTTTCTTATCCGCCTTACTAAGAGTATGGGGTCTAAAAAGTTACAAAGTATTTATTAATTACTGTAAAAAACGCAATATTCTGAAAAATAGCAACGCTACATATTACTTTCTATATAATAATGAAATAGAAAGAATATAAAATCTCTGCAAATACTTGCGTAAATTTCAAAAATTAATTCAATTTTATATTGATTGTTATATTATCAAATAAAGTTAGACGTACCTTGCGTTATCATTATCGACATATTTGTTCATTCCCTGTAAAAAATAAGAGTAATTATCAGGAGTTCCTCATAAAATCCAACACATTAAACAACTTTATTATTAAATGATAAAAAAAAGAACACTATTAGCAATAAATACATTAAAAATGTAATTACATGGTGTTGATAAATATTGTGTTACTACCACATACACACTTCTACACTAAAAATCATATACGTTAGAATTTTTTTTAGTTGTTCTCATACAATTTCATAAGCATTTATTTAATTCTAAAGAAAGATGATCTCAATTTTTTTTTAATATCTAAAGTGACTTCTAAATTCTACACTTTAGCTGTAGAAAGTGCTCTTGTGATTGTTTAGTAAAAACACGTAAATATTATGGAAAAAAATGCCTTTACTGTACATGCGAATTTGCTTACCTAACGGTTCATAATTTTAAATCGTGGGTGAAACTAAACTACGAGTATATGAAACTTCCTGATTTTTCTTATTCAACATCAATATATAATATCACATTAACTAACTTGTAGTTATAGCAAACTTTTCGAATTATATTTCGTTTTTATTTTTCTTTAATTAATGAAGGTTGTTTTACGCCACAAAAGTATCCTTGATATTTTATTAATGTTGAATTCTAAATTTGTTTAAAAATAAAACTATTATAAGACCTACGTCTTACCCGGAATTCCGCAAACGTATGTAACCTGAATAATGAATTCAACTAAATCATGTGTTCGAAAAACAATTAAGTAATATCGATAAACGAGTGTAAGAAATTGTACATTTGAATATTAACTCATACATTACTCGTGCGGTTCTAGATTCTAGGTTCTATGTTCTAGGTCTAGGTTCTAGAAGGTTTACCGAGTCATGTGGCCTACGACAGAGTTTCTGCGCATGAGTAATGAGTCCTAATCGAGGGACTCGGAGCATATCCTAAGTTTTTAGGGGCGATTGGACCAGTGTAAACTACCCTGGTCCAATGAAGGTTGGTTCCTTCACCGTTAGTCTGAAAAATACATAGGATAATCGAAAAATACATTTGTACATGATGAAAATCGTACCTGGACGTGAACAGAATGCTTCTTTGAAACTATGGATTTTAAACTAAAATTATTTTTAACGATTTAATATACTTGACCCCTTTGCCTCCTAGATATAGAAATCTATTTTATACAAGACTGCTGTTGTATTAAGCTTTACTGCTCGTCTAAATCATTATTTAAAAAAAAAACATACCTCATCTCGTTTTCTGGTATCGAGGTTCCGGAACATATACTCCATCTCATCGAGTAGACTCTGTCCAAAGTCGTTGCAGCTTTTCTGAATATACAAACAAAATACATTTCAACTAAATTAATTGCCTTAATCTATACTAATATTATAAAGAGGAAAGATTTGTATTTTTGTATGTATTGAAATGACTCAAAAACTACTGGGCCGATTTTAAAAATTCTTTCACCATTAGAAAGGTAATTTATCCGTGAGTAACATAGGCTATATTTTTTAATTTTACACGGGCGAAGTCGCGAGCAACAGCTAGTAATTAATAAAAGCTAGTAATGAATATTTACTAAAATAAGATAGGTCCTATTAATAGTAGTGATAAAACAACCATACCGGAATTCCAGGACTATCGGGAATCGCTAAATTATCGCCTTTCATCCATTCTGCCGCTGCCCCTTCCTATAAGATATAATAACTATGATTAATAATATAACTGAAGAATAACATCAGTATTTGCTTAATTTAATATGTTAAGGTATAATGATAAAAACTAATAATATCTTACTATGACCCAATAAAGTATTTAGGAAAATGAGATGCAAAGGAAATGAGACGTAACTTATTGTCACTACGAGTTGCAATAATTACCCACTTAGTGTAGATTTATCAACCCAAATCTTAATGAATTTCAGTACGAGAGTGAAAAAGAACTTTAGAAACTTATACTAATGGCTGCTAACGTAACAATTAAACGTGTCTGTGCGCAACAGCGTGTACTTCTCTTTTATAAGGTGGCAAACAATTGAGGGGCCACCTTAATTTGCCGAAAAGGCGAAGCGACCGCTGTCCATAGACATCCACAATTGCAGATGCGTTGTCTACCTTCAATTGACAGGAAGAGACGCGCATAAAGAGGATATTTCCTTTACTAAGCTTCTCCACTATGAAAATTCCTTTTCCTTCCCCATCTATTCTTTACTAGAAAAGCGTGGAATGAGAAAGGGACTCATCAGACTACACACGGAATTGCTTCCACTTCACGCCTATCTTGTGACGTCGTAGTATCGCCTATGTCTCTCCACAGTGAGAACACGTTAAAGCGGATTCTACCACTGCTATAAATAGCAAGCTGTTCCCGTGCGACTTCAATGCATGATTTCGCATTTCACACAATATTTTCCAAATTATTCACCCCTAAATTAAATAGCGTGTAAATATATAGCCTATAGCGCGCTTTTAGTGTAGAGTTTTTTTATCAAAACAAGAATTATTCGAAAATATGTTGTGATTGCGACATCCTACATAACAAAGGAGTGTGTGTTTGCGCATTATTACATTAGGATAAATCTTACGGTGTCAGTGTCAGATATTTCATGATACTCGTGAACCTCGCTGCCAGAGCACGTACACACTGGCTGGACAACCTCGTGCTTCTGAGAACGGCCCAGTGATGCGCTTCTCACCTGGAAATGTTTCATTGAATCTTTTATCTACAATTTCACTATATTAACTACTTCGAAATATAAAAGTGCCAACAATACATTGTAACTAAGAAACGGATTTTTTTTTCATTTCTTCGTTAGAATATTGAACATGTTAAACATTCTCTAGAATCTTAATTCTTATTATAATAGTATTATAAAAGTTTGGATGGATGGATGTTTGTTAGAGTTTGTAGGCTAGACTGATGAACGGATCTCAATGAAAATTGGCATAGATATGTAAGATAGTCTGGAAAAACTCGTAGGCTGTAAAATCATTAATAACCAAGAATAAGAATATTTTTTACCTTATTTAAAATACTCTTGCTTGTAGATGGTTCAGAGAGTGATTTAAGCTTGCTCTTTTTGGGACTCTTGTGCTTCTTTTCAGTGTCTGAGAAATAAAGTGAACAAATAAATAAATGCACTTACGTTATTAATTAAAACTGGTAAATATGATTACCTAAGTTTTTTTAAAGAAGAACTTACACGATAAATCAACTTCGTCACGATCATTTCTACCTTCGGTGTATGTGGCTTTTAAAATAGGATAAGGAGGCATACACATCGCTCCGGATAAGTGAGACGGTGAGTTTGGATTTAAAAGTGGCACTTGTTCTAAATCCTCCGACAGTTTGTACTGAGTAACAATTTGGCCGGATGTCTGAAATCAAAATTATAAACTAAAAACAAAGATATAATCGTAACAACATAAGCAAGCCACTAAAATATCAGCAGAACAGTTGTATTAAAATAAATAGCCATCAATTTCATTCTTCTTACTTAATAAAACTGAGACAACAATTTTATTGCACAGTTTTTGTAGCAATTGAACAAGCATATATTGCTTTATTACAATGTAAGCCTACCTTTATCTTACTTTTTGTACGAAATAGGTACATAAGTATGTATGCACATGACACAGTAAACAATATTACAACTTATTAAACCCGAGATACCATCGTCATCTCCCCTACCTTATCCTACTCCCGTAGGATCGGCGCACCGGGTTTTCGTCCTCCAAATAATTATCATCCGTCATCTCAGTCATCACTCCCTTCTTGATCATGTCACCTTTCACGCAATCCATCCATCTCTAGGTCTACCTCTACCGGAGTACCTCCACGTTCATAACTAACGTTCTCCTTGTTACATGCGGTCATCCCTTCTCATAACATGCCCATACCACGCTAACCTTTTACTCCTTATTTTCTCTACAACTGGGGCTACTCTCAAACTTCTTGTAATATACTCATTTCGTATCCTATCCAATAGTGATCCCGAGATTCCAAGAGCAAAGTTTTTTAAAAGAGAATAGAAAAGATACATAAATATGCGTACACAAAACTTAGACAAGGTGAATACCTTTTAAATATATTTACATTTAAATGAATCTTTTTTTTTTCATAGAAAAGCTAAGAATGTACATTCTTACTTAAAAATGACTTATAACATGTACCTTAACGATACATTAATATTGATGTAGAATAATAGACTAGCGTTTGTTCAAACATTCCCAGTAGTTGAAGTTCTTGATTGTTCTATTAAGTGAAAACAACTTAGACGTCCCTAAGATTATCTATAAACAATAATGACCTAAAGCCTTAAAAAAACACAAATTGCTTATGGCCAGTATAATATGGTGTATTAACTCACAAGAAAAATCAAATAAAGCGTTAAAAAACGAAATGCCAGTGTTAAATAATATGGTTTAACTCACGCAAGCTGGATCGAGGAATGATATATCGCCGAAGGAAGCCCCATCCACTCCGACGTGTCCTGTATGCTTCACATCACCTTGAGGACTGGATATCATGCTACATCGTAACGTCCTTTTCCCAGTGTATGTATGACGTTTGGTGTCAGTACGAGATAACGCGGACTTTCGTGTTGCCTTTCGTGCCGAAAGTGATATTGAACCAGGTATAGCTTGCTAAGTGTACGAAATACTATGGTTACGTGTCGTGTAGTGAACGCATCAATATGTTAGTATAGAATTAGCACACTTTACTTGCAAATTACTAACCTGTTTATAACTTTTAGATCTAACATACCTCTATGCAAAATTTATTGTTCTTTGGATTTAGTTCTTTTTTTTTAATGAAAAATGATCCGTAGTATTAGTAATAGTTAATTTTATATGAATAATAATGTGTTATAGTATCCAAAGTTTAAAAATTGTCCCAAACCATAAGCATCGATGAATAATCAATATTTATTTTCATTATTAAACACCTCATGAAGTTTACATACCTATATGTTTTATATTTTTTTAATGAGATAAAAGACTAACAATTTGCTGGTTTATGTTGTGATGTCAACACATACAAATATAAGTGAAACCAATAGCCCATCAATATTTACCATAAAATATAACCTAGTTAGTCAAAAGTGATATAATTAACAAACGTTAAAAAGCACTAAATGTATTCAATATTGCTAGCATACCTCTCGTTGAACATAAGGTTCTGTATTGCTGGGGTCAAACATTCCACAGGTACCTCCAGGCAGTACACCATACCACATTACGGATTTTGTGAAATTCCTGAAATATAAAGTTTAAATAAAACAAATTGTACTAAGAGAAATACTACACACTATAGTTTGTCTAAATAAGATTGATTCGTTTGATAAATGACGCATATTAAGTATCGAATTAAATTAGTGGTTGAAGATAAATGCTGTACCTAACCTAATAGACAGGTATCGTAGTGACGAAACAAACTATGGACTATCGATATTCGGTGTAAATAAAATTGATCGAACTTAAATTACTATTTACTAATTACCTTACTTAAGGTGTAATTCTAGTAATGAATATAGTGTAGAGATTATAGGTATGATAATATAATAATAATAGCGAAATCCTATTCGATTACGAACGACTGTATTATTAATATTTATTAACTCTCATTATTTGTATTGGTTCTATGTCTTTATTGATTTGAGAAAACAATATTATTTTATTTCCCTACTAAATTGTCAAATGAATTGTCAAACTCATCTATCTTATTTAGACAATCTATAGACAAACTATATTAACAATATTCTTACTGTTTTCCAAGCACTGTTATTACTTGACCAGCTTTATATTCAAGAAAGTTACATCGTCTGCCATCCTGTGGTTGGAGGAAATCGGTGATTGCTTGAACCTGAAGTAAATATAAAATTATTGATTCTAAAACCAATGCCATACACAAAACAAAGTAAACTTTTATGAAAGTCAGATGAGCAGTTTATTTCTACTTAGAGATATTTCAACCTAAAATTCCTCTGGTATTGCGGTTGTCCATAGGTATCTATGGTCATTTCGACTTTCGTGTTTTATCCTTTATTAAAAAAAATCTACAATCTAACGCAAGAAGGCGACATTGCCGATCTCATAATTCGGCAGTCACTGTCCGCTTTATCCACTTTAGTCTATACTAATATTATAAAGAAGAAAGGTTTGTATTTTTGTATGTATTGAAATAACTCGAAAACCACTGGACGATTTCAAAAATTCTTTCACCATTAAAAAGCTACGATCTATGTTTTTTATTTACACGCGGGCGAAGTCGCGAGCAACAGCTAATTTATAATAAAAATATATTACACAAACCTGGATTGGTTGTATTTCACGTAACTTTGTCTTTAGTTCTTTAAACTTGGGTCTAAACTTTGGGTCATGAGCCCAACATTCTAACATCGTAGAATAATAAGCATCGGGGCAACATTCGGGCCTTTCTAATCTCTGAAATAAAAAGATGAATAAACATGTCAAATAGGATTAGCATTATAATATATAGTTACTATGATATATAAAAACTAATACAAAAACCAGTACGGTCGGGTCTTTAGTAAGATATTTAGTACGATATTCAAAAATATGTTTACAATAAACTGTTTCATTTAATGAAATGTGCTGGGTTTTTATTTGAAAAGGCCAATTAAGAAAAACTGTAATTTTTTCTTTGTTTCTTCCAATACAATGTAGGCGACGATGGCATTATTTTATGCATAATATAAATAATAAGTATATAATAAGTACATAGCATATAATTTGGAAGTGAAAGCAGTGTATAGAAACTTACCTGATAATTTGGTTCATCTATTGCTTCTAGAATCTGCTGTCCTGAGTAAGCAGCCCACGGCTGAAAGCCGTAAGTAAACATCTCCCAAAGACAAACTCCGAATGCCCAAACATCGCTAGCCGATGTAAAACGTAAATATAAAATGCATTCTGGCGCACACCTAAAATGTCATATGTATAATGAGATATTTACATATCGTTATTCAATCTCAGTCAAAATACATCTCGTTTGTAACCACAAAACTGTTTCGAGAATAATATCGATAATTTTGAAACAAATTCAATTTAAAAATCACTGGTTTAAATGATACTGTGATCATATAACAATTAAATTATTCTTTTACTTAAAGGATAGATTTTGTTTATTAATTTATTGAGAAAAATAACAAGTACTAACCAAGCAACAGGTAATTTGAGATTCACGTTGTAATTAGTTTGGTAATAGTCCTTGCCTACGCTCAATGCACGTGATAAGCCGAAATCAGAGATTTTTACTTTAGATTTGCTAAATACTAAGATATTTCTTGCTGCTAAATCCCTGAAATAAAACTAACACACTTAATTTTACAAAAAATAAAAATACATAGATCTTGATTTAGTCATTAATGAAAAAATTGAAACACACAGTCTTATGTACCATAAATGAAATCAGTGGCTATCTGGCGCGCTTAGAACTTAGAACCAATACTTCAATACTATGGAGTCTTTGGCTGCAGTTTTCTCATATTAGTTATACCACACAGTAAGAGAGATTACTTAACAACTCTGAGTACGGTGGCAAGATAAGAATAACACCAACCTATGTATCAGTCTTTTGTTTTCTAGATAAGTCATGCCATCACAGATTTGTTGCGCGAAGTCGCAAAGATTCGATACCGGGAAGCTTGTACGAAGAGTGACCTCGCGGAGGCACTCTAGAAGCGAACGGAGTGGTGCCAACTCTGTTACCTGGAAGAGAATAAAATCTCAACTTAGAAGCAAACAAGTAATTTGTTATGTAACTTAAGGTAACATTCTCGTCGACATTAGTAACTACCAGATGAATCAGACAAAATTGTAAATTTCAAGTGATGCGCTGACAAAAAGGAACTACAAATCCGTTTGCAGTTTTATACAGAAAATATGTGAGAGTCAAATTTCAGAGAGAGTCAACCATACTGTTAGTGAAGTAAAAACAGATGGTGGATGTTTACCAACCTAGTCAATTTAAAGCGTTATTATCTTACTGAGTTATGTGTACATTTATAAGGTACTTATAATGGCAGACATTTTGACGTTATATGTACATCTTACGTCATACAATTGCAATGGAACAAAATATTGCGCTCGGGTTTCAAAAACGCCGTATTTTCAGAGCTTTATAATGGAATATTACAACTCTTGCTAAACAATATTGTATTATTCAAATTTCGCCAATTGGCAAAGATGAAATTAAATTACAACTTACCAACATCAAGGAATCCAGGTGTAACACGACACCATACAACCTGACTATGTTAGGATGCTCAATACTGTGCATAACGGCAGCCTCTTTGAGAAATTCCGATGAACTTGAGGCCATGCGTTCATGGCCCAAGCATTTTATAGCTACGTGCAGCTAAAACATTTGGATAAATAGAAAAGGATTTAATCTAAGAGAGGGTGACTGTGCCCTTGCCTCATTGTGGTCAAACAAGGCCAAAACATCAATATTAATACATAATATTACTAGTTATTCCCAGATAGAACTTCACAGGAAAGGACATATTTAAAATCATAATTCCAGAACAAACAATCAAATCATTTCAATCAACAAATCAAAAAAAACTCTAATTTTTAGCCATCATTTTCATCTTATTTTGGTGGACATATTTTGTCTAAAAGGAATGTGTCTAGCTAATTTTGGCACAATAACTATACTCTCCGGAGATTTTGTTAAAGCTCTGTATAAAATCCCGAACTACCAATAACCTGGAAAACCTGATATTTACCAACTAATTGTGGTAAAACTCTACATCTACTCCAATTATGAAGTAGTTGGTAAATTTTAGATATCATTGGTAAATCTTAGAATTTATTGGAGTCCACTACAAAAACATTTATAACAAGTTTGTTGTTTAAATTACATTTAATAGAAATATGAATCTTACTCTTTGATTGTTGGTGGACCAAGTACCCTGTTGCACCACTCCAAACTGTCCCACACCTAGCTGTTTATTGATTTTTATATCTTCAATGGATATTATGTGTTTGGTTGGTACTTTACTAACATTTTCTGGGAATGGTTGAAAGTCACTAGGATTACAACTATGGCCATGACCAAGGCTCATCTGTAACATAAAAGGAGATCTTCTGTTCATAGTTGCTGTTTAACAGATTGCTGTCTCATTTAATAAAAACATAACAAGACTTACTGGCTCACTTATTCCAAAGGCACATAAAATTTGTTTAATTTTTTTTAAATATGGTTTTGGAAAATACAGGGAATACAGTTCCCTGTATCGCCTCAGCTCTGGTTTCGAAAGCCCAATTTGATGCAAGTCACCATGAAAAACAAACTTTAACTGTGAAACTTTAGTCACCTTCAGTGTATTTCTAAAAAGAAAATTAGAAGTTTAACAATAATTATAGACAAGATGAGTGATGCAACATTTGTTGTTTACTACAACAAATGCATGTAGTTGTGAATGTGTGGCTCAATAACTAAATTAGCAGCTCATAAGTCAACATGATGGACTATAACTATGGGACCTGACGAGTCTCAACCATTGGGAAAATGTAGTATAGAAAATGAAACTAATACATTTATTTTAAATATTAGTTATTGTTATTTTATTATTATACTTAACATAAAATAAATTAAAAACCAAAACATTTTTACCAAAACAATATTCTGTTTTTATTTATTAGATTTACTTTTTATGTGAACATTGTAAATCTTATGTCAACCCTTTTTTCCAAAACAAAAGCCTCTGGAGGCCTTCAAATTCACCTCACTTTTGTGCTCTGAATAACCCCTTTACATTTACATTAGCAGGGTTTTCATTTGGAACAAGGGATTGTGATCTCTGCTTTTATTATATAATTATTATATAAATATACAAAAGTTAAAGGATTTTTTACACTGTAATTATTTTTGGATAGCAATTTAAACAGTATAAGACTTGTACAACAAAATACGAAAAATATGCCATGATAGTCATAATTAAAATCTGAAATGCACGCAGCAAAATAGGTTTTTAGAGTTTGTCTACCTGAACGTCTCATAGTAGTGTAGAAGTTCTGCCTGTCGGAGAAATATTTTCAAATTCTCTTGATCCTCCATTGTATTTTCTAAAATGGATACATACTGTTTAAGTATATTTACGAAATCTTGCTTAAAATTTGTGTCGAATAACTCACCCATAATTAAAACTTTCAGATTAAGCAACGTACGCAATACAAATTATTTCAATATTTTTATTAAATAACAAATATTACACACACAAATGAAGCTAATAGGTTTGTGGTTTAGACAATTTATAAAGGCGAATCTGGATTAACGTCAACCACCAAACAACCAACAAAAACCACTGTAGCATGGTACCAACACTGTACTGAATCCATAGATAATTAATCTATATCTAAATCTATGCTAATATTATAAAGAGGAGAGATTTGTATTTTTGTATGTATTTGATTCACGCAAAACTACTGGGCGATTTTAAAAAACTTCTTCTTTCACCATTAGAAAAGTAATTTATCTGTGAGTAACATAGGCTATATTTTATTATTACTAATATTGAGAAACTATTAATAAACAGAGTAATTCTGAACCCCGGCGTTAAAAAATCACTAAATTTTAACTTTTCTCGGCTTACGCTGCTTAAACCGTTAGAGATATATAAAAATGATGTATGAAAGAATTGTAGATCTCAAAAAGATCTACAGAAAAGTCCGCGATAGCATATATCTATCTTTAACGATTTTCTTACACTAACCACTTTTTGTTAACAAAATGATTTAAAAATCGCATATTATTATTATATTATAAGATAATACTTTATGTAATAGGTTGAAAAAAGGGGCGAACGTAAGTTTTGAATTTGTAATACCACGTGGACGAAGTCGCGGGCAACAGCTAGTAACAACTATAGTCGGAATTATAATTCGATTCCACATTAGACATTAGCTAATGTCATTTTGTAAAATAATGATAACACATTTAGTAGTATAGTGATGTACACAAAAATCGATAAACAATCGCGATTTATGTTTATGTAATCATAAAATTGATGTGCCAATTAAAGACCAAATTATTGAATACAGCTATTTGTTTTATTAAACATGTTCCTTCATTATCACATTTTTTTTATTTATTTCAAAAACAATTATTAAAGAAAGCTCTCAGATCCTTAATAAAATTAATCGTCATAACTAAATTATCCATTCAGAAATATTTAATTTCCTGATATACTTAGTTTCTATTAAAGTAGTAGTTGTTTATATACTTTACTGTTAACGACAGCAATCGATAATAATTTCCCAACGTCACTGTTTAGTACTTGTCATAATGTTGCAACACTGAAATTGTCAAATCTGTAATCGAATTAAAATTCCGACTATAGTGATTATATTCTCTATGGTCTGAACCGTGGTGGCTTATAAGAGAATTGCTGAAGCCAAAGAGAACTATAATATATATAGAAAATAGAAATCCACAAAAGGCTTAGGGTGAGTTGCATCGAATCGCCGGTTATCGTAA
>LD689425.1:11364-27503 GCA_003118335.3 Papilio memnon
GGTTTGACGCGGCGTCTCCGAGGGCATTAATTTATTTAAGTGATATGTATTCGCTGCAGCACAAACAGCACTTAGCTACAATAGTACTGCTACTGCACTATACGACCACAACAGCGCATACATTTTTACAGTTGTAAGTTATACGCTGTAGATTCTTAGAATATGAGTGTCAATTATTTTTGTTAAATTCCACTATTACTTGTATGTGATTGTATCACGATAGATGACAGAAATGTATCCATGTTTTCCGTTTGACACAACAATGAACGGCAATAGTTCTGTCCTCAACAAACAGAACTCGGAAATGAGGCAGCTCTCGAGCGGATATTAGCTTCGCCCCTTCTCGCCCCCCTCCTCGCCCCGCCAAACCTCCCCCCTACTCGCCCCGCCATCAAACACCAAGCGCCCCCTTGAGCTGATAGCGGACAACTTTTTAATCTCTTTGTCCTGGTCCCGTATTTAAAACGGGTGTAGGTTTAATAAGTTTTATAATGGAAACGTTTAGGAAAGTAAACGCTAGTACAAAATATTATATTACACACAAATATAAAAAAATCTTTGTTATTAATTTTAATAGTTTCGAGGTAAAATTATCTCCTTTGAATTCCGCATCCACAAAGAAGCTCCCTTGGCTATTTAAGGCTAAGCAGTTTCAAAATGAATCGCCGTCACTTTAGCTCGAGATGAAAGCGAAGCCCATTGCGCCTCAATCAGACGTCACGTCGCTCGGCGCCGCGTGCCGCGTGCCGCGTGCCGGGTGCCGCGTGCGGCGTGCCGCGTGCCGCGTGCCGGGTGCCGCGTGCGGCGTGCCGGGTGCCGGGTGCCGCGTGCCGCGTTCCGCGTGCCGCGTGCCGCGTGCCGCGTGCCGCGTGACCCAACAACCTGCCACCTCACTCAGGTAATACCTGATGTTTAGAGCATGTTATAGAAACCACAGCCATGTTATGCTTTAATAAAATGTACTCTTTTTAGCTCTTATGTTTTCTTCGAAATTGTACAGAATAATCTTACCAATCACCCCGTCTCTACATGTGTCAACAATCCTCGTCCGCCGCTACCAAAATGGCCGTCGTGTAGCCGAGTCAACACAACACCCTCATCTCTACTGTCCGATTATCAATATAACCAGTAGAAATCTTACATTTTAAAATTATGACATAAATATTCAAATAATGTGTTCAATCATAATTACAATGTTATATATTACAATGTTATTCTAAATAAAGATAAATGGTATTGATTTATAACACAGACTAAAAAGCTTTAAGAATACAGCTAACAATGTCGTTTACATAATCCGTACATACTGACGCGAGTTAACCTAGTAACGCCTGAAAGTAGATTTATGAAGCTGTAGCGTTTACTTTGTCTCTGTTTATCTTAAAATCTCCAATTACGACGATTTTTTTTAATACCTAGTCCACCGCTTTAAGCAATATTGTGTAAATTTTTTCACCTTATTTAATCGTATTTTAATTACTCTTTAAGCTACGGTCGTTTTTTCACAACGCTCTAAAAGTCTCGATAAGGGAACTTTTTCTTTGGCCTTTAATGAAAGCAATTTAAGAAGGCAAGTGGCCGACGCTACGTTGCTACGCTGCTACGCTACTACGCCGCTACGTCCCTACGCTGGTACGGGCCGACGAGGATACGTTTTAATTAGGTTTCATTCAGAGGTCGGGGCCTGGGGCAAGGGCGGGGGCTCCGGCAGTTGCAAGGAGGGGGAGGGGGAGGGAAGTGGCGCTCGCTGGCTTGTAAACGATAGAATATATTGCTCGCTGCTTATATGTTTCTGTTCGAGAATACAGACAAAGTTCATAACAATGACACGTTACGCTATATTTCACAACATCTGTCCACTTCACTGGCTGAGGAGTGCATAGAGGACAAACAAACAGACTTTGAATTTTATTTTTGTGATATGTTAAAATGGAAGCAGAGACTCCTTACATTTAATAGCAAAGCGAAGCACTTCCCGATATTGCGTTCTAATTGAACTGTCACACTCTCGGGGAATAATAATTGAATACAAAGCCTTCTCTCTCCGCACTCCTCCTCACCCCTCCCGCAGGACTCCACTGGCTAAAGGAACCGGGGTTATACATTACGCTTTCGCCTTCTTAATCTCCGTACCCAGTGGTGTTTGAAAATCTATAGATTATGTCAAGAATAAAGTGTGCGCCATAAATATAGAAACTTTAAAACTAGAGTATTAATTTTTTTTAATTTAAAATAAATATCATATATAGAATATATATATAGAGAAATATAATTATATTTCGTTTATGAAGCAATGAATATTAAAGTACGGGATGTCTTTGGAATTACTTTAGTCGAAAATAATTAATTTCCAGTTATTTATCGTTCGTTTAATGAAGGACTAAAGTGAGTTCTGTAAGCCATCTTCTTAACCAACTCACAAAAGAAAGAGGTTATTAATTCGTCCGTATGTTGTTTTATTTTTTTATGTATTGTTCGTTCGCGCCGACACGGGGCGGTAACTGGTTGCGATAAAATGTTTTGTTACTCGAATTGAAAATACCAAAAATAATTAAACTTTCCTAAAAGCATATAGTTAAGTTAATTAAATACCTATATACTTTTATGAAACCGCGGAAGGAACACAGTCACAAAGTCTCAAAAACCTATCAAAATACATGTATAATATTAAATGATTTTTAGATTTGTTCGATCCTATGCCTTTTACTTTCAACAAGACTTCTTTGTTGTTGCTCCGTCATGTCACATCACATTAAATTGCTACAAATAACTTGCTTCTCGTTCAAGAATCCGCTCAAAGAGAGAATTACCATCCGAAGCGAGCCCTCACTTCCGGCTCCTCTCGCGATTCTCAGCAATTAAAATTAAAAATGTTCACGGCTAGGTAATCGCGTAAATTGCCTTCATTGAACTGAAAATAAAATTTAGTGAACGTGACTTTGACACTCTCCCCTGCCTTCCCCGCATGTCAGTTTTGTATAAAATAAAGTTTTTGCTTTACACAGAATAGTAACATTTAACAGCACAAAATTGAATACTATGTGATTGGGTTGGAAATAATATTGAATACTTACAATGAAGGTGTACTTTTTTTTATATAAGTGAAGGGGCAGACGAGCGGCGGGAACACAGAGGTGGTCAGGGACGCCCATGGACATCCGCAACACCAGAGGAACTACAGATGCGTTGCTGGCCTTTGAGGAAATTGTAGACTCGCTTCTTGAAGGACCCTAAGTCGTACCGGTCTGGAAATACCGCCGAGGACAGACTGTTCCAAATCGCGGCTGTGCGAGGCAGAAAGTTCCGCGAAGAGCGCACGGTTGTGGAATGCCGGCCATCGACATGGTGAGGATGGTACCTGGCGGTCGGTCGTGTCGTCCGATGACGGAACTCGGCGGCAAGAATCGTTCCAAACAGCTCCTCGTGGTAAATACGGTAAAAGATGCAGAGAGAACTGACGTCCCTCCGCAAGGCCAGAGGATCTAGCCGATCGATAAGAGCTCGGTCTTGGACGATTCGAATCGCTCTCCATTGTATGCGATCAAATGGAAGAAACTCTTATTGGGGTGCTTCCGCCCAGAGGTGCGAGCAGTGCTCTATATGGGGCCGAACTTGCGCCTTGTAAAGTTGAAGGTGGTGGCCAATCTGGAAATACTGCTTCGCCCTACTGAGTACATCCAGCTTGGCTTTGTCTTCCAAATGACCGCGAAACTGAACGTCACTTGATATGTCAACGCCGAGAATACCGATACTGGCTGAGGCAACCAGGGGAGAGTTCTCAAACCAGAGATTGACGCCGAAGGGATCTTTTTTAGCGATAATGGCGCATACTTGTGTCTTTTTAGGATTAAAATTGATAAGATTCTGTCGATCCCAATCCGAGACTTCACCCAAAAGGGTCTCCAGCTCAGACACAAGTTTGTCCCGGTTCTCATCGGCAGTGGCCCGAGCAACATTAGGGCGGGCCGTCTATAGTGCATCACCGGTGCTATCGTTTGCATAACAATGGATGCTGCGTATTCGCAGCGTGTCATTCACATGCAGAAGAAACAGGGTGGGCGACACTACGCAGCTCTGTGGGACACCAGCATTAATTGGTTTCAGGTCAGAGCATGCACCGTCGACAACGACCTTGATGCTCCGACCTTAAAAGAAGCTGGATATCCAGGCGCAGAGTTTCTCGGGCAGCCCGCAGTACTTACATTTAAATGGTAAAATGTAAATGTACCTAAAATGATAATACATGTTTTCAAGTTGGAGACAAACAATTGTTGTCATTTTTTATAGAAATGCGTAAAATGTGTCGTGTAGCGCGCGCCTGCAGGACTTGCCATTAAATGATGAAAAATGAAACCATGAAAATTATCAGTTCATTAGCAAATTAATGAAGCCCAACTGAGTCGTGTTTGGTTAGGAAAAGAATTTTGCTTACTTTTATTTTGACTTCCTGTAGGACACGCTAATTACTGACATCGACTTTCAATTTTTGTCTCCGGCTCGCCCTCACTAATTAGCAAACAATATTTTTTTACTCTTATTACATAAGTCTTATAATTAATCATTCGCCTTTCAAATTTAATAAAATTTACTATGAAAGTTCCTTGTAAAGCTTAAAAAAGATTTTATAGCCTGATTCATTTATATTTACGAGTTCATTTTAAAGGGTAACATTTATTACACTGAGCCAGCGTCGGCGAGCTCCCTCCTCCCGCTCGAGCCATACCCCCCTCGAGTCACACCGCTCCTAGCTTAATGTGAGTCAGTCAGTCGAGGCGCGCGGGAAGGAGGGAATGACCCCTAAGAGACGTTCTGCAGGAAGAGATTTTACAACAAGAGGTCTCTTTATTCGTTAATGGACTGGATGACGAAAGCAAACGTAATAAAAACTTTTTACTTTCCTTTTCTTTTGTTCGTAACATGTACATAATTAATTATTAATCGTAATATATATTTTCGATGCTAAGTCGAGTGATATGAAATGCAACTAATGATGATCTGGAGGCTTCGCGCCGACATCAACAAACAAATGGAATTTTCAGATGCTTGTTTACAAAAAGTACTCGAATTTACTGGAAAAGGATGTTACTAGTAGGAAAAAAAACGTTCGTTTACTTTTAAAAAGAAAATGTAAGCATTTTGAAAACCGTCTTATCCTGACCGCGTATTGAACTAGCAGAATTACTTAAAGAATGTATAACACCGGTATCGATATTTACCGCATCTAACTTGTCAAGGAACAAAAGCAGAAGTAGCCGTACTATTAGTAAGTAGGCTACGGTTTCCGCAACTCCGCATCTAACGAGTATTTTGTATGACAAAAGGAGTAAACTTATCATGTGGGTCCATTCCAAGCTGTTAAACTTATTGTTATTTACGTATTGTTATTATACATACATAAAATTCCGCTGCAAAGCGACATTAGTGAACCGAAATCGTAAGGAGCGGAATGTTAGAAGTCGGCTAATATACGGAGGCAAACAGCGGAACAGCGGAACTCGGCGACACTCGAGTGTCCCACGGCACGGCACGGCACGGCACGCCCGCGGTCGACTCCGTCATTCCGTCTCCCGGCGCGCGCCCTGAAGGTTGTTATCATGTCAACATTGAGGTTTAGTTTTCCCGGGCACCGTGCGTGCGCGCGAATTCTTTCTCGTATGCGAACTAAAACTTTTAATAAAGTTTAGATGATCTATTATATTATTTGCTTCTGATATATTATGTGATGTTGACTGTTTGTGCTGGAAATTAGTGTTGTAGCTAATAACGGACACGATTGTTGTGGAAATTGAGGTTTGTTCGTAGGAACTTTGCGCTAAATTTACTACGAACTACGTCTCTTAGCGTTACAGCTGCTACGCTACGGTTCTATTGAAATTAACTGCCCAGAAAGTGTTCCTTTGAGTTATAAAATAATTTACTAATTCATTACGGGGCCTAGAGACTTAAAATTTTGCATCTAATATTCTGTTATTATAAGTACACTCTGCAAAGATATACGAGTAAGAAGGGGGTTTTAAGCTCATATCTAGAAATATTTTATACGCCGTAGATACGAGGTCTTAAGATTCAAAATTAGTGTAGGGATTTCTTATTTCTGTTACTATGTATATGATACATAGGTGGGCATTATAAAAAATATTTACAATGGTGTCCAAAGTGGAGGGGTATTAAATGAATATATGTTAGCCCTTCAGCAGAATTACTTGAAAATTTAAATAAACTCAATTCACAACAAACCCCCAACTGTGGGTTTAAATCATTTTTCAAATGAATCCTTTCAAGGTCTAAATGGGCGCGAAAGTTTGTTTTAGATGACTGAACTCCACACCGTAAAGTCGCGGCAAAGAGCTACTTAATGAGTACATGCACATACATGTATTGTATATATGTATGTATCAGAATCAGATAACCAGTTCCGTGTACTCTCAGTCACGAAGTGCGGCTTCCTGGCGGCTTCCTGGCGTCCACCTCTCGCCCACCTCTCGGCCACCTAGTGACCTCTCGCGTCATGTCGCTATATCGTCTGTTTTTCCTTGGAATCGTTCTAAAAAGTAAGTAAAGCGCACTTTTTGTTAAGTTTCTTTAAAGTCTTTATTAAAAATCTTCAAGCAGACAGTATATGGGGTCCTATCCAAGCATTCCTGCCGAAACTTTCACCAATTTGTTGTATTTTTTGCGGCAAATGTCTTCGCAAGTTCGCAACTTCAACGTTGGACTTTTACTTAAGTGGTTGAAAGTTTTCCGGCGGCGAGTCCCTACGGAACTATTGTGTACCGTAGACTAACTCATTTAATAAGATTCTTGTGAAGTCTGCTCTTTTTACTTATTGCATGAAATTGTGTATTTTAAGATCGGGCCACTATAGATATGTGTACATGTATGTACCTAGTGACTTCTAAACACATTACTCCTTAACTACTGCAGCGTGTTGTTGTGCAGCGTCTGCCAATGAGCCAGCGCCGCAGGAGCCGGAGTTGCCAGCTCTGCGTGACGAGCCCGTTCTATCGGCAACGCCGGAGTCGGTGCCGGAGTCGGTGCCGGTGCCGGCGCCGCTGGGGCCGGTGCTGCGCGAGGAGCCGCCGGCGCTAGTAGCGGTGGGCGCGACGGGCGTGCGGCTGCGCTGCGTAGCCGGAGGAGACCCCGCTCCGCGCATCTCCTGGCTTGCGGCCGACGGTTCCCCATTGCCGGACGAGCCGGGCTTCAGGTTTTTTTTTTATATTATAATTTGGCAAACGAGCAAGCGGCCTCCTGAATTCGCCAAATTGGCGAAGCGACCGCTGCCCATTGACATGCGCAATAGCAGATGCGTTGTCTACCCTCAATCGACGGAGGGGGAGAGGCACATAAAGAGAACTTCCCCTTCCTATGTGTCTCCTGCACCGTCAAATCCACGTTCCCTTCCCATCCTTTTCTTATAAGAAAAAGGGTGGGATGTGATTGTACCTCTACCAGGTATAATTAAAAGATATTTTCCATAATCTTCAAATTACAATCCGTCATTCTCGAGAGCTTTTTTTTTGGTTTCGATAGAAATGGGATTAATAACAAGTGGCATTCTTTCAAAATGATGGCGCCGTGTAATTGCCAAGGCTTCATAATAGACACAACTAAAACTCGGCAGATTATTTTTAATATTTTTTACGGGATAAGTAACATTTTGAATTATAACTGGCTGATGGCGTGTGTGTGTCTGTGTATGTAGACGCGTGCTCGGAGACGGGTCGCTTCAGGTGTGGGCGCAAGGCGCGGCGCGCGGCCGGCACACGCTGCGCTGCCGCGCTGCAAACGTGCGCGGTGCGGTTCTGTCGCACCCTGTCACACTGCAGCCCGGTGGGTCTCGCCACTGACTAGCTGGTGCTTGTCGGCGGCTCCTGACCACCACTCACCTCATACTCCACTTGTGTCCCCGCAGTGCCGGCGGGCGGGCTCGCGGCCGAGGTGGAGGCGCGCGGCGCGGCGCCGGGGGGCGTGGCGGTGCTGTATTGCCGGGTGCCGGGCGCGGGCGCAGTGCGCGACGCCGCCTGGTATCGCAGCGGCGCTGCGCTCGACACCACCGCCGGTCAGTCGCCGTGACGCAACTTCGCAACCGACATTGTATTTTTCAACAATTTGTGTGAAGAAAAGTATTCCAAATCCTTTCGGCTTTTGTACGACCATCGACTCCCGGGAATTTTCGAGCAACAGCTATAACATGTGATGACGAAACTCGGCAGTACCTACTAATAGTTTCAAACAAATTTAAGGAACGATCCCCAGTGTACAGGCGGTAAATATGCAAAAGGATCCTATATCCATACATAAACATATCCAATTTCTTTTTGTATGTGGCGGTAGTGTGACTGTAGTATATCTAAAGCCTGTACGGTGGCGTGTATCCGCAGAACCCCGCTATCTGGCGGCGGGAGACACGCTGCTCATCCGCGACATGTCGCCGGCGGACGCGGCGCCCTACAGCTGCGCGCCCCGCGCCCCGCCCGCCGCCCGGTCCGCGCCCGTGGCCCCCGCCGTCCTCCGTGAGTGTCACAAACCTAAGGCAAGCGTTTAAGACGTGCACTTAAAACCAAGTCAAAGGCAACTGGACAAATCGTAAACTGGCTTGAACTCCCGAAAATCAATTTAGTGACTTAACAATAGCGGAACTATCAACTCAGAGTTGAAGAGAAAATATTTTTATATTTTTTTGTATTGCTTTTAATTTCGCCATTTAAAAAGAAAGGATGAGTTTTATAGATTGTTTCGTGGGCAGGCGGCGCCGGGGGCGCAGCGCCGCGGCTGCCGGCGGCCCGCGAGGTTACCGCGGTCAACGGCGACCGTTTTTGCCTGACGTGCGCCGCACCCGACTTCCCAACACCGCACTACACGTAAGTCGTCGTCTCCGCAGCTCGGGGTCATGGTACCGGTCGAGTTATCATTCCACGTGGACGGCCCACACTCTTCCGTAAAACATGTCACTACAACTTTGGGCACTAATAGGTGGTACCGCGAGCACGAGGACCGGCTGCAGGCGGTGCGCGCGGGACAGGCGGGCGCGGCAGGCGCGGCGGGCGCGCTGACGGCGTGGGCGGGCGGCGCGGCGCTATGCGGGCGCGCGGCGACTGAGCTGGCGGGCGCGTGGCTGTGCAAGGCGTACAACGGGTTCGGCGACGCCGCGCTGCAGCTGCGGTTGCATGTCGAGGCCGAGCTCAGCGTCGCAGTGTTGCCGCCCGTGTTGGTAAGCATCGCCACATCTTATCCATTTTTTACCTTTAGATACCTAATCTGGAGCACAAAAGAGAGGCGAAAAATGTCACTGGATGACTTTTGCTAGAGTAACTTCACTCAGTGTTGTTATTTACAGTATACAATGACATTTCGAAAATCATCTCTCGGTTAAAGATCATACTTGTATGAAACACTCCTTATACAGGTTATAGTGGTAAGGTGAGGGCGTAGTTTCACCGGGCGGTGAAATAAACCACTATATTATAATAAAACAGTTTATTGTTTCACGTACACGAACACAAGTAAAAACGTACACGTAAACAATATGAACAAAGAACACAAAGACAAAATGGCGGGCGAGAGGGCGAACGAGCGAGGTGTCAGCACAGTGTTGCAGCGAAAGGCGACTGATTGGCCGGCCGGCGCGGCGCGGAGCATGAGTTGCGGTTCGGAAGATTTGCGTCCGCGCCGCGGGCGGCGTTCTGCAGCGCGTTAGAAATATATATAAAAATGTGGAGTGTGCGTGTCTGTTTGTACGTGTTATGATATTTTATTTTTGTATGTGTTTGTGTGATATGTTTTGAGTGTGTGATATCGTGAGTTATGAATGTGTGAATACGTGTATGTAATATTATAAATAAACGATAAATAAATATATGTAGTGTAATATATAAATAGATAAATAATGAAATGAATAGATAGGTACACTACAAGGTCATTCGTATCTATGGGTAATTCTCTTCTTGATTAAAAATGATAAAAGCCCTACCTTTAGCCACAACGAAGTTACTTGGATGTCCGGAAACGCTTCAAAAAGAGGATGGTTGGCCTCGTGACTTTTTATTATTCAAAATGATTATTAACGCATTATTATATTAAAGGATTATTGAAATAATACTAACTTTGGTTTTTATCTTACTCCTTCACAAGCTAATATAATATCCTATCTATACCTAACAAGATTATTATTGTTATTAGAAGCCTTTCCTCAGTAGCTAAAATTATGAGAAGACTGGATAGTTCATTCAAAGGTTATCAATAAGATATGTTTGTTCTTCATAAATGGCGAGGCTCGGTTCGTCCCGTTTTCGGCACTTGGATGAATGGTTGCGCGGATACATTCCACCGAATACACAAACATCTTTTGTAATATAAATCCATCACAGTCCAGCTTATTTCCGCCGAAGGCCGGCGAACCGAGCGACATGCGACATGGGCACACCTTTGCACGTTCTGCAGTGTAATGTGTAATAAGACGGCGCGCAGGTGGCAAGCGCGGGCGGCACGGCCGAGCTGACGTGCCGCGCCAGCGCGCCCGCCGCTCTCGCCTGGTGGCACGACGGCGCGCCGCTGCCTGCCGCGGGCGCGCGCCTCGTGCTGCGAGGCGTCACTCGCGCGCACGTCGGCATGTACCAGTGCGAGGCCTCGCGAGGGTCCCGCACCGTGCTAGCCGCTGCCGAGTTGCGCCTCGCAGGTACCCCCTCACTTTGCTCCACTCCAACAGTAGTTCCGAGTCGACTCAAAGTGGATGCGCCGTCATCTATACATCTATAAATAAGACTCAGATTTTTGTAAGGCAACAAGCGGCAACAAGGCATATTGCATTTACAATTATAATGACCAACGTCACCACAACCAGTATAGGTCGGGTGCGGATTACCTATTTAGTTATATTGTGACGGCTGAAGCCGCTCGCCACACCCGGGCTAGGCGCGAGGCGGTGCTATAGCGCTGTGCCGTATTCCACAGACTCAGCGCCCGAGCTGCAGTACACGTTCATCGAGCAGGCGCTGCGCGCGGGCGCTGTTGCCGCGCTGCGCTGCACAGCCGCAGCCTCGCCCATACCGCGCGTCGCCTGGCTGCTCGACGGCCAGCCCCTCGACCGCTTCCTGCCACCTGACCGGTAAGCACTCTGCATCCCGCACTCCGCACCGGCTCGCTCTCGCGTGCGTATATCATACAGCGCATCAGTGGGGTACAAGAATATGTGCGTGCGCGTGCGCAGGTACCGTGTTAGCGAGCAGGCGGGCGGCGCCGGCGCGGTCAGCTCACTCCTGAACGTGTCGGTGACGGCGGCCGACGGCGGGCGCTACACGTGCCGCGCGCACAACGTGCTGGGCGCCGTCGAGCACTCTGCCAGGCTCGACGTCTACGGTCGCTACCCAAGCACAATGCTCCGTTATATGCATTCATATTACTTATCATGTTTGCCTGACAACTAACGAGGTTGTCAAGGGCGATGCTACCAGGCGGACGCTAATTTATAACAATAATAAAAAATGAGAAGGAGAGGGGATTTCCACAATAAGTTCCTTGATAGGACGGGGGTAACGCTTTTTATAAATACTTAAATATAAATATGTTCATGTTATAAGTTATAACACGGCTAAACACACGTTATAATTTATATAGTATAATGTCTCACGAAAGTCTTAATAAGTTAATATGTTTATGTTGTTATTATTTGTTATATATCACCTTCACGGTCGACGTTTTGTCATTGACAATAATGGGTTTAACGATCCTGTATGGGTCGCGAGTGACTCCTCGTGCGCAGGTCCGCCGGCGGTGCGCGCGCTGGGCGCAGTGCGCGTGCTGGCCGGGGAGAACGTCACGCTCCACTGCCCCTACTCCGGATATCCGATCAGGTCCATAGAGGTGCATGGCACTAAATATGACTTAACGTAACATCTTTTGAAATCGAATATGTCATACATGACAATATGTTCTGTTCACTATGTACTCATACACTTATTTAAAGTAAAATATAATTTGGTGACCAAAGTTAAAAGTTCGTAGTTATTATTATTTTAACAGGGTAGGCTCCGAGCCCCTCAATGGCGGCGTATAGTAAGCTGGTGATGATGATTATTTTAACGATATTTTAACAAGGAACTATTACGAACTAGGTAGCTCGACTTTTTAGTCACTTTATTTAGCTTTTTATTTATGACTAACTGTTGCTCGCGACTTCGCCCCCGTGAAATTAAAAAAAATATAGCCTATGTTACTCACAGATAAATTACCTTTCTGACGGTGAAAGAATTTTTAAAATCGGCCCAGTAGTTTTTGAGTTATTTCAATACATGCAAAAATACAAATCTTTCTTCTTTATAATATCAGTATAGATAAGTATGTGAGGTGTGCGCGTGCAGCTCGGTGTGGTGGCGGCGGGCGGGTGGGGCGGTGGGCGCGGGGGGCGCGGCGGCTGCAGAGGGCGCGGCGCTGCGCCTGCAGCCGGTGCGCGCGCGCGACGCTGGCCGCTACACGTGCGGCGTGGCGGCGCCGGGAGGTGCCACTGCCACAGGCGACATCGACTTGCAAGTCCGCAGTGCGTACCACACTCTCTATACAATGAGAAAAAACATATTTCGCGAGCATAATGTATATATCGGCGCGAAAACATTACTTCATCTCATAACCTCAACAAAATACCACGTGCTAATGAAGACTTAGTTTTAAGTGTTGAAATTATCACCTAAAATCATAATTGCATTTATTATTCCATATTTATTTGTTAAAATTGATTTTAATATCAAAAATTGTTAAATTAGTTGTTGTAAGTTTTCCTATAAATAGAGCCGCCGACCGAGCATGAGGCATTCTCACTCGAGTCGTCGAATAGTACGGAGCTCTGCTCTACTAAGTAAGAATAAATCGTTGAAAAGTTATTTTGTTTTTCTTCGATGAGTGATCACCATGAAGAGTATAATAGTGACGTCAGCAATGCTGACGTCACTCTTTCAAAAAATACTTCTGGCGCCGGTCCGTCGTTATATATATTTGCATTGCTGATAACGTAGAACAAATTTTTGTCTGTCTGTCTATCAGTCTATCAGTCAGACCGATATTTACGGACATTTGACTGAAACGTAAGTAGCTGACGCACACGGGAATATTATAAGTTACTTTTTTTTCAATAGAAATCCAATTGCCAATTTACAATTCGCGAGCAACTGGTATCTCTAAACCTGGTACCGGTATAAATAAAGAAAAGGCCCTTAGCACATAAAGAAACATGACACGGCAAACATGGCTACACACAAAACGGTGACCACGTAACTTTGTGGGTTGCCTCATTATTTCAAAAAACAAAAAACATACTTAAGGATCAAAAAGAAGCTATTAAATGTAAATCATAAAAAATTTAGGTAGTCAAGTTTAAAAACTTTAATTTGTAGATCCTCCGAAAATATCTCCGTTTATGTTCTCGTCGGAGCTGACAGAGGGCAGCGCAGCGCAGGCGCTGTGCTCCGTGGCGACCGGCGACAAGCCGCTTTACTTCTCCTGGCTTAAGGACGGCCACCCTCTGCCCACCGACCTACAGGTGCCACTCGTCCAACCATCCCCCCCCCCAACTCGTCTTTCATCTATTCGCACTGTCACTCGCCACTCACCATACGGCTCTTAGTACGAGTACTGCAGCCTTCAACGATAGAGACAAGTTTGCCTATTTGTTTATTCACCTAGTTTATGAAGTTACGGAGATCGCTTTCCGAAGGTGCGATAAAACTGTATCACATAAGTTTTTTCAATCATTATATTTATTTTTTACTCCAGATTCAAGTTTTGTGAGAGCCTGTTAAATTATAATCAGAGTATATGTAGCAAAACGGCAAAAGCATATATCCCTTTTCAGCACCACGACATATTTTCGGCTCGCTCCTCATTTACCCTCAAATCAGGCTAGCTAAACTATTGGTTGAACGATTTAGATATGAAATGCATAAAACTCTAAAATAACTTGTTAGCTCGTTTGCTTAGATTTTCTATTTCTTCGATCATGTTACGTAATGAGCCAGCGCGTCGTCGGTCACAGATCGAGGAGAAGAGTCTGAACGAGTTCTCGCTGCTGGTCTTCCCCGCGCTGACGGCGCGCCACAGCGGCGCCTACACTTGCCGCGTCGCCAACCACGCCGCCCGCGCCGACTTCACCGCCTCGCTCAGCGTCAAAGGTTTGGAGCAGTACCGACATTTCACCTTTTAAATCTTCATTAACGCTGATCATAACCCCTTTACATTATTTGAGCTCGTTCGTTTGTGGTATCGGTTATCGTGTACAAGCGTGGCATGTTGTGGGCCGCAGTGCCGCCGGCGTGGGTGTCGGAGCCCGTGGACGCGGCCGTGCTGCTGGGCGCGCCGCTGCGGCTTGCGTGCGGCGCGCGCGGTCACCCCGCGCCCGCCCTCATCTGGTACCGAAGACTGGGTATCTCCTAAGTTGCCTAAATACTTACTTATTCTTCAACCAGTCGGCAGATTTATCAACTTTTGCGACATAACGTAATACATGTAAAGCAACAGCAACTTTGACTGATAGTCTGGCAACATATATTAATGCGTAGATGGCGGTGCAGAGGCCACGAAACGATGGAAGGCCATCGGCGCCGCGTGGGGAGCGGAAGGGGGCTTGCAGCCCGTCCCCGCGCAGGATGCGAGGGGTGCAGACGTGCGAAGTGCGCAACTGGCATCGCCCAACGCAACGCGCGGCCTGCAGGGCGCGTACCGTTGCACCGCCGACAATGGAGTGGGCTCACCGTTGATCAAAGAAATCTACGTCGCCGTGCACGGTTTGTGGAAAGTCATTAAAAGTTATTTTATTGAGTTAACAGATTGTCTTTGCCACTGAGAAAATACGGGACGAAGAATATCGGCTGGGTTATAAATAAATTAACATGAAACAGATTAAACGGTGTGAAGTCGTAGAAACCGGAAGATTACTAGTGGGATTTTAATTGTCGATAGAGTCGGCGCATTTTGCTGACACGGCTCCACGCAACGTGAGCGGCGTGCGTGGAGCGCCCGTGGCGTTGGCGTGCGAGGCGCGCGGAGACTCGCCGCTCGGCGTTCAGTGGACGCACCGCGGGGCTAGCCTCGCACTCGACTCCCCCAGGTATGGTGCACTGACACTCCCGACGCCGACTCGGGCCCGCAGCGCGTGCGCGCGGTGAGTGTAGACTTGCGCGCGCAGGTGGGCGGTGGCGGAGACGCGTGCGGCGGGCGGCGTGCGCTCGGCGCTGCAGCTGAGCGCCGTGAGGCGAGAAGACGCTGGCGAGTACCGTTGCCGCGTACATAACCGCTTCGGTAGCAGCGAGCGGATCATCTTTCTACGCGTTGACGGTAACTTGCCGCATAACAAAAATAGAAGTATGATAAAATACATTTAGATATAACAGAGAATGCTACTTCTAGCAAACCTGTACATCTTGGCGTCAAGATTTGGTCTTTCAAATTTTGTATTATATTTTTCTGGATGTATGCATATATTTATGTTACCATTATGCCTCTAGAACCACCGGAAGCGCCGAGTTTCGTACAATTAGCCGGGGCGAGTTCGAGGTGGATCCGCGTGCGGTGGCGAAGCCGCGGCGCGTGGGGCGCGGCGGGCGCGGGAGACGTGCACTACTGGGCGGAGTGCGAACCGTTGCCTGGCGACGCCGCGCCTCCGCTCAACTTAACTTTGGCCACTGAGGAGGAAAGCGTGTAAGACTACTTTGTCAGCAAATATTACAGCGTCGGATGCGTATTTTAATATATTGCTTTGATATGGGATATATAATTTAAATTGTAGACCTGACTCCCAAGGATACCGGTCGCTGAGCGCGCTGGTAGCGGGCGTGCGCCCCGCGGCCGCGTACGCTGTGCGCGTGCTGGCCGCCAACCGCGCGGGCCGCTCGCCACGCTCCGAGCCGCTGCTCGTCACCACCTTGGAGGAAGGTCGGTCGACACTCACCTAGTTTTCTTACATTTTCTTAAAATGTTAACCAAATAAACATAGTATTTCCCATATTTTTTGACCGACTTCCGAAAATAAGGAGGTATTCAATTCGTCTATATATTTTTTTATGTATGTTACGCGATAATGTATCCAGTCGTAACCGCAGCGCCGTGCGTAAACATGTACTTTAAATCCGTACGCGTAATTTTATTTTACCAAATTA
>LD689425.1:38108-54008 GCA_003118335.3 Papilio memnon
CCCCCAGAGACCGTCACTACGGGCGAAAGTAATCGCAAAAACGGACAGTATGGCGTTTTTTGACTGGTTTGATATGAAAGGGGCTAAGTGACGAAGTGCTAATGTCACAACAAGGTTCTGAGGAAGAGTGGGGTATGCTCAACTTATCCAGATGGGGAGAAGGATTGCCTTCTAGAAATTGAGAAAGTTCTCGATTGGAAGCTTGAGATAAAGCCAGTGCTGCCATGTCGATTGGGATCTGCAGTTCCTCGACGCGGGACAAAGGATCGGCAACAACGTTGTCCTTTCCAGAAATGTGCCTAATGTCGGTTGTAAACTGCGAGATGTAATCGAGATGGCGAAATTGACGAGGCGAACAGTTAACTTTACGTTCGCTAAAAGAAAAGGTGAGTGGTTTGTGGTCTGTGTAGACCACGAAGTATCTGGCCTCAAGCATGTGATGAAAGTATTTGATACTTTCGTAAATGGCGAGAAGTTCGCGATCATATGGCGAATACTTTTGTTGCGAGGGACTGAGTTTCCTCGAGAAGAAAGCGAGTGGCTGCCAAACGCCATCTTTGAATTGCTGCAAAACTGCACCCATTGCCAGATCTGAAGCGTCTGTGACCAGCGCTAGATCAGCCTGACAATCTGGGTGTGCGAGAACAGCAGGCTTGGTGAGACTTTCCTTGCACTAGTTAAAAGCGGAAAGAGCGTCGCCAGATAAGGTGATGGACTGAGTATTTTTGGAACAGCCTGAGAGTGAGGCATGAAGTGTAGTTTGAATGGTGGCAGAATGGGGTAAAAAACGTCTGTAAAAATTGAGCATTTCCAGAAATGTTTTTAGTTGTTTGACGGTTTTGGGAATGGGAAAATCATTGATAGCTTGGACCCTTGACTCCAGAGGCTTATTACCGTCTGCAGAAATATGGTAGCCGCGGAGTGTTACCCCGGCAGTACCGAAGACGCACTTTGCAGTGTTAACAAGGACGCCGTATTCCTTCATGCGAGTGAAAAGTTGATGGAGGTGGACTTCGTCCTCGGCTTGATCTTTGGAGAAAACTAGAAAATCGTCAAGGTAGGCGAAACAGAAGTCGAGGCCCCTCGTCATTTCATCGACGAACCGCTGAAATGTTTGGGCTGCATTCCTCAAGTCGAAGCACATGAAAGGGAATTCATACAAACCGAAAGGTGTGGTGATCGCCGTCTTTTGGATGTCAGGTTTATACACGGTAATCTGAATGTACGCCTTGGTAAGATCGATGGTGGAGAATATTGTGCAACCTGCAAGGGAATGAGAAAAATCGTGGATATCCTTTACGGGGTAGCGGTCGGCGATCGTCCGGGCGTTGAGCATGCGGTAATCACCACATGGGCGCCAGCTGTTGTTTTTCTTGGGTGCTAGATAAAGGGGTGATGACCACGGGCTCTCGGAGGGACGTGCTGTGCCGCTGTTCAACATGAGCTCGAACTGCTGCTTTGCTATCTTCATTTTGTCAGGAGCTAGTCTCCGGGGGGCACAGGAAATAGGAGGTCCTGGTGTGGTCTTGATGTAGTGAACCGTATTGTGTCGAGATGTTACAAGTGTGCCAGAGGGGCGAGTAATTTCTGGATACTGTTGTAGAATAGTGTGGAAAAAGCTGTCACCCGTCGCTACCTTTACAGAACAAACATCACAATTTACATAAGAAGCATTACAATGTAGGCTGGTAGTATTATCTATCAACCGATGGTTTTGATAATCTAGCATCAGGTTGTAGTGTTTGAGAAAGTCGATGCCAATAATTGGCATAGTAACACTAGCCACTGTGAAACGCCACTGATAGTTGCGCCTGAGGCCTAAGTCTAAACACAAATCACTTCCATTGGATCCACTTAGCACGAAGTTTGTCCTACTGCGTCGCTCGCGAAGCGCTGAGCGAGGGTACACACTGAGGTCGCTTCCTGTGTCTACTAAAAAACGGGTTTTACTGCTGCGGTCGGTAGCAAAGAGGCGACCCGACGAGGAGCAATCGTCTGTCGCCATTAGCGACTGCCCACAGAGTTTTCCGCCTTGGGGTATTTACAGGGCTTGATGCATTTCTTTGCGTCGTCCCCAAACTTGGAATGGTACCAGCAAATGGCGTATTGGTCAGTGCGTGATCTTGACCGTCTTCTTTCTCGTGAGGGGGAACGACGCCGGTCATGGGACCGCTCGGGCCCGTGGGCGGAGCACGAAGCACAGGAACTACGGGTATGTTCTTCTAATTTCAGGGATAACTGCATTATCATATTTTTTTATTCGGCAATCTCGTCTCTGTGCGTGTCTAACCTTTGCGGTATTACTGCTGACGTGGTGGCTACACTTCCTGGTGATGTGAGCTCTTCGATTCGATCTGCCAGTTCGGCTAGTTGTTGTAGGCTTTGAGTTGACTGGGACGCCAGTACCTTCTGAAGATCTCATGGTAAACGGTTAGACCATATGGTTTTAATTATGTGCTCTGGACATCCTGGGCCTGCCAAATCCTGCAAATGTCGTAAGAACTGGGAAGGTTTTCTATCGCCAAGCACTTCGTGCATTACAAGTTGCTGCACCTTCTTTTCATTGGACGCTTACAACCTTTTCATTAGCTCCGATTTAATTTTGTAATATCTGAATCTAGGCGGGGGGTTAACTATAATATCTTTTATTTCTTTTGCGTACAAGTCCAAATTATTTGCAACTATGGTAAATTTTATGTTCATTTATCCCATTTGCCTCAAATTGCCCCTCCAGAATGGCGAACCATAGATCCCGGTCGTCTGGTGAAAAAGTAGGTACCTTTATTCTCGGCATTCGTGCTTGTTTGAATTCGCGTTCCGTTGACCGGCGCACTGGCTGCGCACGCCGCGTCGGGACGTTGTCTTCTAGGTGTGAGTTGGCCCTTTTCGGTGAATCGCTGCTGTCGCTCATATTGTGGCTCGTTTAATCGCGTGTACTTACGGGGTCACCAATTATAGAAGTGATTTAGATGAGCGTCGCCGGGCGGCGAAGTAATAACTACTATATAATTTAAACAGTTTATTCACACACACACACACACATGAGCAAACAAATACAAAAGAAAGAGCAAATAAAAACTTAAACACAACATAAACAAAGTGCACGAGGTAGCGAGCGAGAGTGAAGCGCGAACGTTGCATAACCGTATGGCGGTGTGCGGCTACTGCCGATAACTGGTCGGCCGGCGCGTGATTTGCACTTTTTGTTAGATGCATTTGACAACCGTGCGGTGCGCTCGAATTGTATATATAAAATGATAATCTGTTTGTCCGAAATCGTATGTAAATTTGTAAGTTGTTCTTGGTTATATGTAATATATAAATTAATATGTCATTATAAATATGTGTAAATATGATATGAGTGTAAATGAATAATAAATAAATAATAATGTTAAGATATATTTATGTTATTATACTCGTATATATGTAAAACTTTAATGTAGTGTATATAAGTAAAAATATATTGTGTATAAATAAAAGAAATAATAATAATATATAATGAAATAAGTACACTACATACTTAAATAAAAAATAGGAAAGTTTCCATCGTAAGCCTCAAAGTCTAATATTATAAGAATTGCTGATAACGTCCGACAAACAGTAGTAACATAATAGGAGCTGTATTTTAATACTAGCTGCTCCCGTGCGGCTTCATATGAAGTTATAAAAACTTTATTTTATTGTTTACATTTGTCAAATTCTCAATTCCAAATATCAAAATTACCGTTACCATAATAACCTTACTTCCTTAATGTTGGCAGTGTTTTTTTTTTCATTTTATTTACCCCCTAAGTTTAACAGCGTGAAAATATATAGCATAATAGCGTGTCGTAATAGTAGGGCTTTTTATTAAAGAAATTCAAAAATATGCTGTGATTGCCGACATCCTGCGCCACGAAGTAGTGTGTGTTTACGCTTTATTATATTAGTATAAAAGTATAGATGTATACGTGTGTCTCTAATATCTATAGCAAGGTTTCGACCTTATGTCATCGAAATAGGTACGAAATGAACCACACGACTGTACATATACATATATTATTTCCCTTCAAAAGAAGGGAAGGAGGTCATAGCAGATTTTCCATAATGGAGACTATACATACGTATTCGTATTGGCAGTGAGTGCGCGCATCTGGTCCCTGTCGCGCGAGGTGCCGGCGCGCGCGGGAGGGTCCGCGCGGCTGCGATGCGCGGCGGCGGGCGCGGCCCCGATCGCGCGCCGCTGGACGCCGCTGCCGCCCGCGCACGCTCTCACCGACGACGGCGACCTGCTCCTGCACAGTGAGCTCCTTGGCTTACGCGTTCAAGTAGTCAGAGTAATAAGCAGACTGCACTCTGCAGTCGGTACCGATAGTTTTAATCTATCGTTCATGCTGGCTGCATTTCAAAGGTGCAGTCTGCAAGCTGCAGTCCGAGTTTGATTAAAGTGCAGATTGCCGCCGACGATGGCTCGTTTCCGTAGGAATTTTGAGAGATGTCACATCGACAGGACGTGTATGCTAATGATCTAGTGTTGCGGCGCTACTCCGGCACGGTACCGATTTTCTTCTTATATACGTATACTACACATGCATACCTACGTATGCATGTGCATACCTACGTATGCATGTGTAGTATTTGGTTACATACACGTAACTTTATGAAAGTGACATGCGATATAGAGGTGGAGTCTGAGGGCAACTTCACGTGCGCTGTGCGCAACGCGGCTGGAGCCGACCGCGCCGAGCTGGCCGTGGTACTGCGCCGGCTGCCCGCCGCGCCCGCGCCGCGCCTGCTGCGCGCCGACACGCACGCGCTGCACCTCGCCTGGGACGAGCCGCCGCGCACCAGGGACCCCGTGCTCGGTATCTGCTCCATAGTCACTTCATTCAATCTTCACTCTTTGTCTTTTACTTCTTGTCTTTGTGTATGTTACAGTATGTTCAACTGGTGAACAAATATCAAACCAGTATGTACAATATTAAAAAAAATCTCAACTTAATTTCTATTGCAAATGTTTGCATATGTATTTTTATGTGGATGGTAAAATGCTTACTAGTGAAGCTCTTTCATTTGATACTGATATTGAAATTACTGTTCAAAAATACCTAATGTCCGACATCATGCATTTACATTGAGATTAAATGAACAAATGTGCATTGTATGTACAAATGTAAATTAAATTAGACCCACTTCCAGCTGAGAGCTTTTTCTGAAAATTAACCTTTACTTAAACATATGTGTAATATGACGTTCCGCAAGGAAGCGTACTTGGCCTTATTTTGTTCCTTTTATATATAATGTTAATGATATTTATAACGCGCCCGTACCGCGCCCCTCACACCTCACCTCTCCTCTCAAGACATCAGGCCACGTAGCTCGCCCCGCCTCGAAACATCACGCCACCCGCGACCCCGCGTTCCCGTTTCTCGCCTCTTACACCCCGCGCCCTACTCGGGACTTCCCGTGTCGCGTCTCCCGAGCCCCCGCGTTTCATCCCACGGTCGGCGCGGTGGCATCCGTAAGCCAGTCGCACCCGTCTGCTCCTGCGCATTCACGTATGCCTTATGGAATCTTCCGGTGGCTCGTATCACGTTTTGTTCGTAACTTTTGTGTGTATGTTGTGTTAACATTAATATTAAATAATTCTATTAAATATTGTAAATATTACAATCATAAATAATAAATATGTACTTTTTGCTGATGACATATAAATTGTTGTAACTTCTAATAAAAAACAAAACATTCTCGAAAAAAAAAACACTAAAAAGTAACGAAATAATTCCTTAAAGTTACTTAAACCTTAAATCACACTAACATAAAAACATCTCTCATGTGCTATGATGCATATGTTGCGTCAATATTGCGATATTGTTAACAATGTGCGCAAACAGCACAGATCGAAAGAGAGCATTTGTAGCACAAAACAAATGTATCAGAGCAATGTGCGGTCTGCAGCCACAAAAATCGTGCCGACCCATGTTTAAAACTCTTGGTATACTGCCACTGCCAGCGTTTTATAATATTTATGAGATCTGTATCTCTATCTTCTCTCTCTCTCTCTCTATAATCTCTATCTTCACCCACACGCTCACTGCAGACAGCCAATAACACACATTCATACACTTACGCACTCAATCTCACATACATACACACACACGCACACACACAATCACGCATTCACACACCAGCCACACAGGAAAGACGGTTAGCAAGTAATTCAAATTTCTTTTTTATTTATAATTAGTATCTAACAGTGAGTTAATTTTTTTCGGTAATTTATATGGCTTAGTAGTATGTTTTTTTCTCTTCTTTCTGTTTTTGAGTGTATCTGAAAGGGAAGGCATTGGCTCCTTAGGCACAGGATTTCCTAGTTAAGGAGCCAAAGCGATATTGATCCTGTAATCAATGACGTAACAATAAAGAATTTTATTATCTTAATATGTGTGTTTGTGCGGAAGCATCAAGAATTATTTACTGTTCGTAACGGCTGCGACCCTTTTAGACTAGTGCTGCAAGAGAACCCCAGACTTGCTAAGTATACAAATAGCTGTTTATTTTTGTGTATAAAAATCTACAACAAGATACCAAATAATTTAAAATTGTTGAACTTCAGATTAGGACTGGGCTTTATCATCTACTATTATACTTGGAAGAGAAGTTTATAGTGTGGAGGAGTTTTTAAGCGGTGACTTACTATAGTGAATCTATGTATGTGCATGGTATGTTTTTGTAAAAATTGTTTTTTTTTTTGTAAAAATGTAATAAATGATTTGATTTGATTTGATTTGTACCTAAATACAGTCGACGTGCGAACTAATAGTAACAATTGTAAAAATAAAAACTATGATATAAACTAATTTTGGCGTCGTTTCTGCGGTGCCCTAACAGATGTCGCTGTGGAGGTCCCGGCTACGTGTTTTGTAGAAGATAAACGACTACATTATCTTTTTAGGATATAGCATATGGTGGCGTCAGTCATGGGAAGGCTCGGAGGGCGCGGCGGGCGGGAAGGAGCGCGGCGAGGCGCGCAGCATGCAAACGGCGCGCCGCCAGGTGGTGCTACGCGGGCTGGCGTGCGGGGCGCAGTACACCGTGTGGCTGCACGCGCACAACGCGCTGGGCACCTCGCCGCCCTCTCACTCGCTCACACTGCGCACCAACGGTGACAGTCGGTACCACTTTCCGTTCTTCTCGCTACCATTATTATATGTCGGTTTATAGACGTACGTGTTAAATAACAGAACTATTTGACTGTGGTGAAAATTTGTGTCGGTAAAGTGGTGCGGGTTGTACGTAGAACTGAAAGCTCCACCGGGCAAGGACTTCATCTGGGCCAACAGCAGCGCGCTGCGGCTGAACCTGGTGGCGTGGGGCGGCGGTGAGGACGCCTGCGTGGCGTCGCGCTGGGCGCTGGCCGTGGGTGCCGCCGAGCTCGCCACCGACGGACAGTCAGCCACGGTAAGCCTCTCGCCGCCAGCCGCCACGGTGTCCCATGTCTCATTTTGCCTTTTTCATAACTTTATGTAACCGAAGCGCATTTATGAGTAAATTCGTGGATGAAGAAGAAACTAGTTTGGTGTTCCAAATAGAAAGGTACCGTACGTTCGAGTAGTCAGACCGCCGATTATATATTTTGTCAATAAAAACGGTATATTCCTATATCTACAGGCAACTAACTTAGAGCCGGGAACTTGGTATGAAATTCGGGTTAGCGCGTTTTCGCCGGCCGGGGAAACAAACGCTTTGTACAGAGCGGCGACTCTCACAATAAATGGAGGTAATTCTATACTAATATTATAAAGAGGAAAGATTTGTATTTTTGGATCTTTGTATGTATTAAAATAACTCAAGAAGTACTGGGCCCACTTCGAAAATTCTATCAGTGAGTAACATAGGCTATGGTTTTTTATTATTTTTTTAATTTCACATGGGCGAAGTCGCGAGCAACAGCTAGTTCCTTAATAAAAAAGTACCTAATAAATAGTTGTCGTATGCAGTTTCTTTTCCTTGGTCCTGTTACACTGAAATTGTTCAGGCTATAATATTTTATGTACTGTACACGTACCGACCTATGATGAATGCAGCCTGTTTTATATTGCCTACGCAAATTGTAAAGATTCGACAATTTATGTCGATTGATTTAAATTGAGGCACATACCTCGACACTTTAATAAAAGGAGCATATAATATTACGGTGCTTAGATCTTAACGTGAAAGACGAATCTACACAGTTTTGAAATACAAAACGTGATTTTATGGTTGGTCTTTAAAAAAATTAAATAAAAATAGAACGGATCGGATCTCCGAGTGAGGTGTCTGTGCGGGCGAGCGGTGCGGGCGGCGCGGGCGGCGCGGCCTGGCGGGGAGCGGGGCGCGGCGCGGCGGCCGCAGCACTGTGCGGCGCTGCGCTGGCACTGCTGGCCGGGGCCGCACTGATCGCCGCGCGCCGCCGCCGGCGCCCCGTGCCCAGCGCACATCCCGACATCAAGAAACTGCCGATTCCTGCGGGTATGCCTAGATTTAGAAACACGTAACTATAACATATGTACGCTCTGATAGATCCGTTTACACATACTAACTTTGCTTTTTCATAATACAGATTGTATTAAAAGAAAAGGAAGTAGAGTAATGTGCAGTAAATTAAAAACATAACTTCGGCGCCACGGGTTAATTTCAGTCGAAAAACTTATTTTAGATAATTTAAAAAAAATGAAGCTTTAGATCTACTGAAACGCAAAACAATAATTTGGCTTAAACCACAGATATCGAGATCTTCAACATCACAAAGCTTTTGATCTGTCACTTAAGAAAGTAATCTGAAAAAAGTGAAAAAAGTGAAAAAAAGTGAATATGTTTCAAACGAATTTAACATCATGTAAAGGTTTATTTCGCAACTGTTTCAACGAACTTGACTGACGACAACTTACTTAAATACTATATACGACGGGCCGTAGAATGTTATTTGTTTAAATATGTTAGTTAAGCGTTATTCAAGATGAATCAGAATCCCCTTTAAGATTCGACAGCAAAAAATCTCAGAGTAGAATATCTTCGGTGAATCTGTGAGAAAATAAGAAAGCGTTGGTTGCAGATGAGCTGCAACAGATCAGTCCATACGCGACGTTCAGCATGACATCGTCGGCCACTAGCGGCGCGCGCGGCTGCGAGCTGCGCCTGCACGCGCCCGCACTCGCCGAGCCGCTCGCCGCGCCGCCGCGCCCGCGCCGCCCGCACGCCGCGCATGCGCCAGGTCGCCTCACAACACTTGTCATTTTATATGACATACTAATGAAAGAAAGAAAGAAATTCGTATATACAAAAAAAGAAAAGGAATTAATTCGGCATGTGCTGCGGTGTACACCGAAGCGCCGGTTTTCAATGAATTCTAAATAATGATTTACCGCCGCATATACGAGTATACATATATGCGTCATGATAGCAACGTGTTGCGCAGATTACTGCAGCGGGTCGGATTCCAGTGGGTCGCCGTGCGCCTCGTGCGCCGCCGAGCTGTACCGCGTGCCCGCCGCGCGCCTCGCCGGTACGCAGCGGCGCCCATTGCGCGAGAAGCATTTACACGAGGAATTAACCGATACTGTAGAAATATAACTACGTTTCGCAGACACGTTGCCGGCTGCCGAGTGGGGTTCGATGGAGCAGCTGGGCACGCGGCGGGGCGCGCGGCGCCGCGAGCCCGGCCGCGCCGCTACGGCCAGGTGAGCGCCGTCCTGACCGAGAAGGTCGACAGTCCCCTAGTCTAACTAGAGCCAGATTTTCTTTCGTGTCCGTTTAATTTTTTTTACAATATATGATGTACTTAATTACAGTACCGTGGTAGAGCCAGCTTAACATCTAAGCACGAATGGGTCTGCTCGCCCGGTGCAATACCACGACCACGCAGAAGACAGGCGTGAAGTGGAAGCAATTCCGCGTTTCGTTTGATGAGTATGGTGCCGGAGGCCCAATTTTAGTCCCTTTCCCGCTCCATCCCTTTCTCATAAGGAAAGAATTGGATGGGAAAGTGGATTTGACGGTGGAGGAGATGCATAGGAAGGGGAAATATCCTCTTTATGTGCATTTGCAGATGTCTATGGGCAGCGGTCGCTTCGCCATTTCGGCGGATTTGGGTGGCCGCTTGCTCGTCTGCCACCTTATTGAATGAAAAAAAAATTATAAATGTGATCTCATATTACCCAATATTTTTAAAATAAGAAGGGAGTTTTATGTTTTCTAAAAATTGTTAGATAAATATGTCTGAAATTAAAAATATACAAATTTCATTTTTTTCAACCAAGCCACCGTTTCTAAGGAGATGGGCGGTAATTTTAGTAGCTGGGGTTACATCTTACAGCTCCCCGCACCCGAGCTGCTCCACAGCCCCTCACCCCCGCCTCTCCAGCTCTCCACCGATCATGCATGATGTAACGGTCGCGAAATAGCAGTAGTCGAATAGTGCCACCATTTGTTACTAAAACCGATTTCGAAAACAGCATAAATACAATAATTTATACTACATTGTTTGCACATGTGCGACTCTAGACTGATCATAGAGTAGCCCTCGTCCGAATGAGTGCAGCTCGGGCGCGAGTGACAGCGCCGTCGTGTATCGTGTCCTGTGCAGGCTCTGCCCGGGCACGCCGCGCGCGCTCGCGCACGCCGCCGTGCCTTGAGCGCGCCGCCCCGCCCCGCCCCGACTGTGTTTTATCCATACAAGCACCACCGAGTTGTTCCATTACGATTTACCTAAGTACTCTTTTGTAATAAATAATTGACTTCATATGACATTGTTTTTATATTATATTATCAAGAATAAGAACATGTTTTTTTTAGTCAAAGGAAAAGTAAAACTTTATAATTTAACACTTCTCTGCCAACGCGGTCAGTGCTGACCGTCAGTGAAGTTTCCGTTTAGGCCAATTACATTTTTTAAATATGTATAAAATTACTAATTTTTTTTTGTTGCTTATATGCTTTTGTTTTTATTTTATTTTATTAATTTCTTTCTATGGTAATTGTTGTTTTTCTTTCAAAGTTCCTAAATTTTTTTGAAAGTCTTGAATGAAATGAAAAAAATTGAAAATCTATATGTCAACCATCACTGACCGACACGGCCCGGACAGGAAACTGCTATTTTTTTCTCGGCAGAGAACGTGTTAAGAGCACAAACCTCTGTCGCCTCCACAAAGTTCTACCGAAATTTCATAAAAATGTGTCGATGTGTGATCGAGTGATCTATGGTTTGGAAAGCATCGTAAACAAACATACAAACATTATTTTTTATTGTAATAATAAATAATAATTTATACAAACCAATACGATACATGTTATAGAGCGATTCTCTTCATCGAACATGTTTACAAAAATCGAGACTATTTCGTTTGTCGTAAAACAGCGTAAAAAGTGTACGACGACTTTAGAATCTGAAACGATAATAGATTTTATTGCAATAAATGTTATAATGACACAGAGAGTTGTGTAATATTAATTGATGCCACTAGCCCACATCACGAGAATCTCATAGAAGCTGAAAACGAGGTTTCTGACATGTGGCGTATGAAACCGACTACCATTTTCCCGATCATCGTATCGATAAATGGATTAATTGCGAAGAGCTCCGAGCAAAACACAGTTGCATTGACCTTGACGAATGTGTCAAGTGAGAGTGGCACGACGCGGCCGGCGGCTAGGCGCAGCGGGCGGCGCGCCCGCACCAGCAGCAGCAGCAGCAGCCGGCGCGCCGCGCGCCTCTCGCCCGCCCAGCGCATGCCGTAAGCCGCGTCCACCAGCAGCGCGCTCTGACCGGCATTATGTACGAGTAGCTCGACGTAATAAAACACAAATGGAAAATTATATTTATCACCTATGTACTTCTTCTCTTATGTTCTCTTTGGTAACTCGCGTTCCAAAAAATCCTTATACCTTGTATGTATGCGCGTGTACTTTGCTTAAAAGGGATGGTCGGCTACGACTACGTCTATAAGACGTCAATAAACGAATCTGCACTTAGCAAGCGCTGTTTCAATTACTCCTCCACATATCTATCAAAACCCACTTTTAAAAAGGTTCATATAGTTATGATTACAAATATATTGATTTTTTTTACTAAATGAACACAGATATAACGGATATGAACAAGAATCTTCTTGTGGCTATTCGAGAACTTACCTCCTGGGTAAGCTCGGTGCCGTAGTAACAATAGAGGAATAATTCAGTGAGGATGCACAGGATGAAAAGGATCATCGACGCAAACTCGATACTGACGAAATCCAACTGAAACGTTACAAAACGTTCGTTTAGACTAAGGCGGGAAGCGCGGGTTCGCGCAAGCAGGACAGCCATACACGTTAGGCATACACAGACTAGGTTAGTGGGAACAGGGCAGCGGGGCGGCGGGGCAGCGAGAGCAGGCGACACTCACGCTGATGATCTTGTAAGCGGCCATGCAGAGGATCCAGCCGCCGATGCCAAACTGCACCAAAATGGCACCGCCGAAAATTTCCTGCACCAGCCCTGCCGTTCTAAAGAATTACACCAAAGTTGTATGTAGCAAAGCTATAATATCATTAAATAAATTGCGAGCAATTATTTACCTTTAAAATTTTACACGTGAATATAAAATGAAATGTAATCGTATTGACAACAAATAATTGCAGATGCCTATTGTTTTAAGCAATACAATTATGTCAAGGCAATTGCTGACAAGTTTTGACTTATCTAGACGTAGACTTGTATGTAGCCGTACTGTTTATTTATGAGTTGCTTCAACAATTGTATAGATATGCGTTGACGAATGTTCCATTCAGTATTGAATGTTCTAGTAGCTACTGTATTTTTTTAAATGATTCAAGGATGGTTAAAGTTCGGTTCTGTCGTTGGTTGGATTTGTTTATTTATGTATACTAATATAATAAAGAAAGAAGGAAGAATTAAAGACGGCTCAACTCAGGTATGAACTTCTGGTGACGGCACCGACTAGTTTTCAGGGCGGGTCGCGACGCGACCGCGAAGATGGAGCCCCGACGCGTCCAATATACAGGGTTATTGGTAATTAGACGTATTCCCGCTAGGAGTTAATAGAGATGACCATTTGTGATCATTTTGATTTTGACCCCTATATGCTGTATACAAAAGTTAACCATTTTCGAGTAATCTTGACTTTTCGATTTTTTCAAAATAAGTCAAAAATGCCACTTCAAAAATTTATTTCATAAAAACTGTCAATGCTAACTTCATTTTATTCTTCAGATTTATAAAAACGATTAAACGCTGATTTTTTTACAATATAAACACACCAGTGATCTGTCTAAATTAAAAAACGCGAGCTAAAGAAGCATTTTATTTAAATATTATATTTTTCGAGATTCGTATCCACTGAAATGCCTTAAAACTTGGCCTGCAGATTTTTTTCTTTAAAAAAAAAAACATGCCCGTTTTCTTAGCTCTCCAAAAATGCATAATAACTAGGTACTTGTCTCAAAGGCACTGTAATAAACACATTATTTCAAAGGAATCAGGCGAATAATGGAATTCGAAATAAACTTACAATTGGATTTTAAAACTTCCATAAAAGTAATTAAAAATAATAACAAATGTAATTAAAAATAGAAATTTAAGTAAATTTACATTGGATGAGCATCTCGAACAATATTGAAATTAAATGGTTCTTTAGCTCGCATTTTTTAATTTGGACAGATAACTGATGTTTTTATATGCTAAAATAATCAGTGTTTAATCTATATCTATACTTCTGTACTATTACTATAATATTATATATACTATATGCTATTACTATTGCTATTTTACTATATTTTACTTTACTATAATTACTATTTACTATAATATTTATTATATACAGAGGAAAACTTTGTATTTTTGTATGTATTTGATTCACGCAAAAACTACTGGGCCGATTTTAAAAATTCTTTCACCATTAGAAAGGTAATTTATCTGTGAGTAACATAGGCTATATTTTATTATTATTATAGTAATATTGAGAAACTATTAATAAACAGCGTATTTCTGGACCCCGACGTTAAAAATCACAAAATTTTAACTTTTCTCGGCTTACGCTACTTAAACCGTTAGAGATATAATATGTAAATATGATGTATGGATGTGTTGTAGATCTCAAAAAGTTCTACAGAAAAGTCCGCGATAGCATGTATTTATCTTTAACGGTTTTCTTACACTAACCACTTTTTTTGTTAACGAATTAAAAATGCTATTTCTTTTGTATCCACAAACAAGGTACTTTACTATCTATGTATTTATATTGTTGGATTCAAATAAATTACTTTTCATTTTTTTTTTCATTTTCATTATTTATTCTTTTTTTTTTGGTTTCAATATGAATCTTTATCTGAATAAATGCGTTTGTTGTTAGGAGAATTTAATGTAGACTAAAATTGTCATTTACGGTATTTAAATTGGACAAATAGTTTAGAAGATATCGCGAACACAAACAATAAAGGTAGCCGAAAAATCAGCTCACAAACTACCGGGCTTAAAAATTTGGAATCTGGCTTCAGTAGATTTGTTTGTTTTCAGGAGAATTTAATCGAAATATTATAAAGAGGAAAGATTTGTATTTATTTTATTTATTTATTTATTTATTTATTTATTGCAATTAAATTATACAAACATCTATACAAAGTAACAACAATAAGTACCCCTTCGGGCGTGTAATATAATGAGTACAAATGTAGCGAAACAAACTTTGGGAATAATAACATAATGCATCTAAAATCAAATCATGTTTGCAACTAAACACTTTATGACTAAACTTTATATCGTAAAAACAACAACGAAACGAAACAAAACAAAAAATTAAAAATTTTGATCAAGCACAATCTAGAGTATCAAATGATTGGCCAAGGGTTACAACTTAGTTTTAATGCTTAGAGTTAAAGAAATCTTGAATTGAGTAGAAAGCTTGGTCTAGCAACCAGTTTTTTAGATTTATTTTAAACACTTTACCATTCGTTTCTTTTATGTTAATTGGTAAATGATTAAAAACCCTTATAGCAGTGACATATGCACTTTTGTGGTATGTTTGATTTTTTATGATAGGCAATTTAAGATCATGTTGGTGAACAGCACGTAAGTTACGAATCTCACTAGATTTGGCTTGAAAATAGTGATGATTACTCTTTGCTTTTGTTAGAAGACACAACACCAAAATATAAAGGCATGTTATCGTTAAAATTCTTTTTTCTTTAAATACACTTCTTAGACTTTCACGATTTTTCAAGTTATATATTATACGAATACATCGCTTTTGAAGCACAAATACCTCTTGAATGTTACTTACGTTGCCCCAAAATATTATACCGTATATGAGCAAAGGATATACGTAACCAAAGTATGCATTTTTTGTCACACTAACTGATGTTGAATTGGATAATAATGAGAGTACATAACAGTAGCTAGATATTTTCTTATTAATCTTGTCTACATGTGATTTCCAATTTAAATGTGGGTCAATGTTTATTCCAATAAAGTTGACATTGTCTACTTCTTCTACTTTAGTATTATCACACGGTATGTTTAGGTTAAATGGACAAGATTTGATTTTTCTGAAATGTAGTATTTTAGTTTTAGATAGGTTTACCAAAAGATTGATTGACTTGAGCGAAGTTATTATTAATCTTAAGGAATTATTAATTTCGTTTTCAAAATCTTCTTTATTTAAGTTTTTACCCGAGAAGAAGATAGTAGCATCATCAGCAAACATGACACACAAATGTTTGGTGACGTTAAACAGTTCATTGGCGTAGATCAAAAAGAGAGCAGGACCTAATATACTACCTTGTCGCACACCAAGATTTACTTTTTAAGCTTAGATTAAACAGTTTCAATGCTCTTGTTAGTTTCATTGTAAGTTGATAAAATGGTTGCTTGGTAGCGATCTTCTAAATA
>LD689499.1:0-15102 GCA_003118335.3 Papilio memnon
AAAGCATTGAACGATAGCAAACTTTTATTTTTAACTACCTAAACCCTTAAATGCATGATTTTTTTATTTAATTATTATAGGAAATAAATATTTCTGTACAGATTTTGAGTCACATATTAAGGGAAACAAATAATTAAAAAATCTTGCTTTCAATAAAAACTATACTTTTGGCAACAATATGCATTTAGTGAATTACGGGAAAAATAATCCTTTTTTTTCTAAATAATTAAATAGAGAGAAAGGAACTTTCGTTTGAGAGTTCCTACTTTCTCCGTAAAAGCAATTTCAATTTCTAGTGTGAAGTTGGATCAAATTTTTCTTGTCGTTAGAGAATCGTCTCCGAATGATTGAGAGAAGAAAAAAATCGTTTGAGAGTTCATACGTTTTCTGTAAAAAAAATTTAGATTTGAAGACGATAACGTTCGAATCGATTTTTCTTTTCTCCGAATTAAAAACGAAGATAATGGACTTAGAAGGATAAATTCTTTCACGTCGTTAGAGAGAGATTAAGAGAAGTCAAACATCGTTTGAGAGTTCCTATTTTTTGTGTAAAAAATTTTTGAAGTTTGAAGTCGATAACGCTCGAATCGATTTTACTTTACTCCGAATTAAAAACGAAGATAATGGAGTTCAAATTCAAATTTTTTTTACAGAAAAACTAAGAACTCTCAAACGATTCTTTTTTTCTCTCAATCATTCGGAGACGATTCTCTAAAAAAAAGAAAAATTTGATCCTTCTAAGTCCACTACTTTCATTTTTAATTCGGAGAAAAGTAAAATCGATTCGAGCGTTATCGACTTCAAACTTCAAAAATGTTTTACAGAAAAAGTAGGAACTCTCTAACGATTCTTTTTTCTCTCAATCATTCGGAGACGATTCTCTAACGACAAGAAAAATTTGACCCTTCTAAGTCCATTACTTTCATTTTTAATTTGGAGAAAAGTTAAGTCGATTCGAAAATTATCGATTGCAAAATTTTAAAAAATGTTTACAGAAAAAGTAGGAACTCTCAAACGATTTTATTCTTCTCTCAATCTCTCTCTAACGATTCTCTAGTGATTTGCGTAAAAAAAAAAGAAAGTGAGGTCACTAACTTCACGGAGGTCATGGGGTGTATGCCCCGATATTCACCTCCATGGTCCCGACTCTTACTTACATGCTCTTTGAAACTGAGCTGTCAAATATTGGCGTAATCAAAAACACAAACATTATAGCCCATGGTTAAAAATCAAAGTTGCTATAAAGTGTTTTACATTTAATAAATTACTGTAAAATTATGAAGGAACTAATTGTGAACGCCCAGCAGCTATGATGGAATTGTAATAAGGTTGAAGGAGAGCAGGAAATTGAAGTAATTAAAACAAATATTTTAGTATTGTGCCAAAGTTAAATTGGTTTTAATATCTAATTTTCTTATGATTATAAATTATTAACTTAAAGAGTGATCACCGTAAATATTTCCTTATGTCTTTCTTTCGAGGTAGAATATTTTAGGTCTATTTTATTTTGTAAATCATCATCATCTCTACCATATCCTACTCCCGTAGGATCGGCGCACCGTGTTATTTATTTTATTTTGTAGATGACGAAATAATAATATTTGAATATAGTGACAATTAAGTGGTTAATTATTTATACAGCACTTAGTATACTGAATATTTAAAAGAAAAATTACTTGTTCACAGCTATGTGGAGTATGTAGAATTAGAGAAATAAAGACACAATCACTATAGTTGTGTTGTAACACAACCTACAAAGATGTTTAACATAGAATCTTATATCACTCCTATATTACTAAACTATATTGACAAATATGTAAAAGACTTTAGGCCAGCCGATGCTCAAGTAAGTAACAAGTTCTTTAAAGTACCGTAAAGATTATGTATCCATAATATCTCAACTAACATATGTTTTGAACTTAAATAAATAAGCTGGCAAAATTTTTAGGTGTCACTATGGGGCGGAGGTGTAGCACTTCACAATTTAGTTCTCAAACCAGATGTGTTGCAGCAAGTTATTTCGCTGCCGTTCACCCTTGTCTCTGGTCGAATACATGAACTACTTATCAGGGTACCATGGACCAAGATTATGTCTGAACCCATTACTATCACCATTGACACTATAGGTATGGTTCAGAGTTTTGTAGTTCAGTAGTGGTATTTGTAAAATTTAATTTTGATCTTTAATGTCATAACTTATAACATTACAGAATGTATTCTAAGTCTTCATTCACCACCAGAAGAGACTACCGAACCCGAAGTACCTAGGTAAGGTTTAAAAAGGATAGATTAATGATAATTGCATTATTTGTAGTTGTATGTACTTAAACAATATAAAATCGGCTTATCTTATCATACAAATTATTTTATTACATTATACTGTCATTAATAAATTGTTATCAGAATTCTACATTTATGATTTTAATACAAATGTATAGTTTGGTAAGGATACCTGTCCCAGTGGGCATAAATCAATCTAAATGATGTCAGCACACTAACCACCCTCCTATAGCATTTCAATGTATGTATATTTTTATACATGTTAAAAATCACGATACCATAATGATATTATTCTGACCATTGCTTATTTCTGTTTACCACTTCCTAAGCAACCATTACATCTCAACAATAGTCATAATAATATATAGTTATAGATGTACACTACAAGTGGGATTACCTAAAAGTAAATATTTTCCAGGAACCAAGTAGTGGAAGCCCCGCCAGGTTATATGCGTGCGTTGGTCCGCCGCGTTGTCAGCAATATTAGTGTGCGTGTACACCATCTCATCGTGAAGTATGTGCAGGATGATATTGTACTGTCGCTGAACATCAAACACTTGGCAGTTGATAGTGCTGACTCTAATTGGAACCCTGCATTTGCTGGTAAGCAAGTGAAATAATCTCTAACAAATAGAGTGAACGCTCTTGAAAGAACAGATATGCGATTCTATTGATGTAGTGAAATATGTAGATGAATTAACATTTACACAAATTAACATTTACTGAACTTGCCTCAATGCAAAATAGATTATTCAGAACTTAATAGTAATATATGTACCATATCATGTTGGTAATTTATGTATATTTAACATAATAGCAAATCATTCATATAAATTACAAAATATGTGTTAACAATTTTTATGTTTTTATTTATATGTTGTGGTGATTTCCAGATATAGAGTTGGGTGACCCTGCGCTACGGCGACTGGTCCGCTTGGACGATCTCACATTGTGCCTCGACCGTGCTGATGACGATGGCAAGATACGTTTCTACCAGGAGCCTCTACTTTACAGATGCCAGCTAGACTTTAGGTAATGTCAATTTGCTATTAAGGTTTATATATAACTAGCTGTTGCTTGCGACTTCGCCCGCGTGAAATTATAAAAACTCTATTTTAATGTTTACATTTGTCAAATTGTCAATTGCAAATGTCAAAATGACATGACGTAATGACAAACCACGGCAATCTTTTTTCCTTGATGTTGGCAGCAACTTATAGTCTCTTTCCCACATTAAAGTTTTTATCCAAAATAATTAACCCTTAAGTTTAATGGCGTGAAAATATATAGCCTAAAGCGTGACGTAAGTGTAGGGTTTTTTATTAAAAAAGAATAATTCAAAAATATGCTGTAACTGCTGACATCTTAGGCAACAAAGAAGTGTGTGTTTACGCTTTATTATATTAATATAGCTAACATTGTAGAATACTGTGTGAAACAAAAATTACGAATTTAATTACTTGAAGCACTCTTTTCTTTGTTCATAAATTGTAACTGTGAAAACTTTGAAGGGTGTTTGTTTAGCCTAGCGATTTTAGTAACCTTGTAAATAAGCATCAGCAAAACATTTTACAATGAACTTAATTCTGAACGGATACATAATTCCAGGCCAAGGATAATTGAAAATGTTCAGTGTAACCTTATTGTGTAATTATTAAAATGTAACGGATGCGACCACGGCTATTACTACTGTGTACCGGAAGCATACTTATAACTATTGCGAAATAAATAATAAAGACCATTGTTTGTTATTCCTTTGCTTGTTTTGCCAAATTTAGATTTAAACGCATAGTAGATCTGTAGCATGATGCGAAGTTTGTTGTTGAAGTACAGTGTTCTTGCATTCATTTTCCTTCTGCTGTTATCAGATAAACAATATTGACGCGCATTATCTTCCAACTTTATGTAACAAATATGTATCCTATAAATATTAAGTGATCATATAGCACATCCTATGTTATTATACGTGATCTTAACAACATTGAATACGAATTTACTGAACTAATTACAATTAGCAATTGCTTTATTTGATGCTTTGATGCTGGCTCTGTCAATATTATAATGGCATTTTTACGATATTGCTATCTGCCTGTTCTCTCTGTTTTTCTAAAGCTTTACAAAATAATTATGTTATACTTTCTTGTCATTGCGCACATTAGTATTTCCTAGCAGACTGTTATTCCACTTGTCTAAATTTAATGTATTCAAATCGATATAAAACAGTATTTATTTCAATTGGATGCGAGGACAACATAAAAAGCAAAAACATAGATTAATTTGGATACCTTAATCCAAATAAATACATTATATTTAAAATACTGAGAGTAAGTAAGATAAGATATTTAGCAGCTGACATTTTTCATTACACAAGAAAGGTATATAAGAATTTTAACATAGTAATCTTAAAAGCATGCTATTCATACTAACACAATCATACACATCTCGTTTTACACATGCATTTTCCAAATAAAAAAAAATATATATTTGTAATTTTTTCTAACCTACTGCTCCCGACAATAACAGTCGTCATTTATTAAGATATCTATTCAAGTGTATATTCTTTAAATTCCAGGGTGCTAACTCGGCTAGTGTCAGCTAAACGTCTCCGGCCGCTGTCCGTGTGGGTGCAAGCTCGCGCCGCGCGGCTGGCGGGCGGGGCCAGCAACGAGCAGATGGCGCTGCTCGTGCGTCTGCTGAGGGAGCGCCCGCCGCCGCCCGCCTCGCCAGCACCAACGCCACTCATCACTCCGCCGCCGCAGACAGGTCAGTTAACATACTTCGCATAGTCTGGAAGAACACATAGGCTACTTACTTTTGTCTTTTTCAATTCCACGCTGGCAAAAGCTAGTAAAATAACAAGCAATTTGTATTGTAGGATCTTCAACGACGTCGTTGGAAGGAGCGCGTACAGAGAGCTGGACGGAGTGGGCGTGGTCGTGGCTGCCAGCCTCCGACGAGTCCGAGGACGTGGTGCCCTCTGTGCCCGTACCCGTACCACTCATACTCACCGTGTACTTTGATGACGTCTCATTCACTTTCAAAGTAAGCAATATGTATTATATTTAAAGTTCTACTGATTTTATACTGATACCTGTAGTGCAGTGTAATTGTATTGCCGATTTTAATTACTGAAACAGAACCGCTTCTTATCAGTGCAGTATAAACGTTATTCAAAGGCAAAAGTTACGTTTACTGTACACTATACAGTCGGGGAATCTGGCGGTGTTCCTGAACTGTTTGTCTGTCCCCGGAACAAAAACCAATACAGCACAGCTTTTAAATGTGTCTGTACGAAAGTAGTCACTGAGTGATACACGGCTTATATCTTTTTATTATGATCATCCCGTTGTTTGTGTAAATCTCTGCTATGTAATTGGTTATTTTTAAGAAGAGGCGGAGTTGCATCGATGCAAGAAATAAGGCAATATTAGTGGAACACCGTGGATTTCCGCGACTGTACATGGTGTTCCCAGTTTTTTTTTAAATCTTAAACTTAAAATTACTTAGGTATGAAAAGGGCTAGTCTTTGTTAGTATTAATTAAATGTTTTACATGAAAGATGATGGAGACGGATATGAGCGGCAAGCGTCGCGCGCGGCCCGTGCTGCAGCTGGTGGCGACGCACACAGCTGTTAAATTCTCAAAGTGTGCGCCAACGTCACTGCGCGTTCGCACCGGTGCACGTCTGCTGGAACTGCGCGCGCACGGTAAATGCGTATGCGGTCAACTGCTCCCCGCACAGGTAACTCGGAGATTGTAACAGTCTAAATACACGCTAAACACTAATGAACATTTGAGAGTAATTAAATTATTTAACAATAGCTTTTGTCCTCGCTGAATTAAAAAAAAGTATGTAGCCTGTGTGTTCTACAACTGTGTCAAAATTCAGCGGGAACTGTTGAATCGTTCCAAAGATCATTCAAACATCCATCCATTTAAACTTTTGCATCTTACTAATATTATAATATAAATGCGAAAGTTTAGATAGATGGATGGATGTTAGAGTTTGTAGCCTAAACGGCTAAACGGATCTTAATAAAATTTGTCCTAGATGTAGAGTATAGTCTAGAAGAACACATAGGCTTTTTTAAAATTGTAATCTCTATAATATTGGTAAGATTTTCTTTATGTTAAATATTATATTTTTATTCGCAGGCTAATTATGAGCCCACTATATATTTGAGCAACATTGATAAGTCAGAGGAACCATGGGTTTGGCCAGAAGAGAACTTTGGCGTCCGTCCCGTGGAGCCGGCCTTGGCTGTGGACGAACAGTTTCGAGCATCACCTGAACCTCTAAATACTGTAAGCATTTAATTTATTAAACAAGAAGGACGTTAGTAGAGTTAGTAGTAGAGTTAGAGGTAGGAAGAGATAGATGGATTGTGTGAAAGGTGACATGATCAAGCAGAGAGTGATGACTGAGATGACTGTGATGATGATAGAGTTATTTGGAGGACCAAAAATGGTGCGCCGACCCTACGGGAGTAGGATAAGGTAGGGGAGATGATGAATTCGTTTATTAAGAGTTAGTGATTCTAAAAGGTCAAAGTCAATAGCTGGCATTCGTTTGATTAAAATAAAATAGGTTATATTTTTCAATTTACCAGCTATGTTAAGTTATATGAATGTTTTTTGTTCAGGAAGCTTCGGAGGGTACCATTGCGGAGAGCGAGTGGTGGAAAGAGGTACCTCAGGATGGTGACAACGAGGTGCTGTGGGAACAGATGTCGCCCGTGGTGTTTGTTGAGTACTGCCACGACCGCGCGCCGCCGCACTCGCACCTCAACCCTTATGATAAACCACCGCTCGACTTTGAATACAGGTAAAATAGTTCCAGACTCTGTTTCAAATATCTAACAAATGTCATGGAAATTTCATAAGATTTAGAGCGGGCGCACATCTTTGATTAAACTATCGCACGACTGTTGTGCGATTGTCGATTATTTCGCAGCCAATTCAACTGTTTATTTACACAACTAAACATCGAGTAGTGTGCGCACCTCCATATAAGCTCACAGGAATCAAAACGGCTAAACAGTTATTCGATAGTTTAGTCAAAGGTGTGCGCGCTCTACGATACTTTATAACAAACATCCATGAATCTAACGGTGGCAGAGCTCGCTTTAACATCTTCGAACTTCAGGGCCGGCTCGCCCCCAGCAATACCACGACCACACAGAAGACAGGCGTAAAGTGGGAGCAATTCCGCGTACAGCCTGATGAGTGTGGTGCCGGACGCCTCATTTTAGTTCCTATAGGAAAGCATGGGAAGGAAAAGTGGATTCGACGGTTGAGGATACGCATGGGAAGTGGAAATATCCTATTTATGTGCCTCTCCTCTTCTGTCGATTAAGGCTAGGCAGGCAACCCACCCATCTGCAATTGCGGATGTCTGGGCAGCTGTCGCTTCGCCATTTCCGGTGGATTCAGATGGCCGCTTGCTCGTTTGCCACCTTATAATATAAACAACCTAAGCCTTCGCATTTTTAATATTAGTAAGATTAAAAAATGAATATACATTATTCACTATAAATAAATAAATAAATGAATGTATTTGTGTAATATCGTGCAGCGACTGGGCTGAAGAGTGCAGTATATCAATCCGCGTGCAGCCGCTGCAGCTGGAGTTGTGTGGCGGACTGCTGCACAGGGTGGCGGCAGTCGCGGATCTGGCGCTTCACCTGCCACCACACCAAGAACCTGGTCAGTTGACATTCACCAACCTTTGGAAAGGGGACAAGAACGGATAATCATGTTTATATAACATGTATAATAACATACTATCGGTCGCCCCCGATTTCGGTGTAAAATTTAAAAATAGCCTGTAACATTACATCAGCTACTTTATACCCATCAAAGACCGTAAAAATCGTCCCACCCGAACAAATGTGGATTGCGGGCAGACAAATAGAATATTTGGAATCGGATTTTCGTTATCAGAAACGCAATACATTATGTTTACGAAATATTTTTCTTTTTGATACAACAGATAATAAAATAATACAGACATACATTAACTGTACACATGTAAAACTCAATCTATACTGTAATGCACAGTAACCTAGGTAATAAGTCCATGTGCCAATAAAGTTTACGCTGTTGACTAATTATGTTTAAAGCATTTGAAAATGTTTTCAGAGCAACCATTACGAACTCTGACTCTTGAGGAGTGTGAAGCTTTATCTAACAACATACCGCAGCGGCGATGCGATGTGGAATTATGCGGGCTGGTGGTGCACGCATGGCCCTGGCAGCACCAGCCACCACACCAGCGTGCAGCGCCAACCCTTCTACTGGACCTCGAAATGCCTTTAGCTGTGGCCACCATCTCCACACCCTTGTACACGTACAGGTGCCGACTTAAACATTTAACTGCAATTTGCAACTAATACAACACTAATCGAAATTTTGCACTATTCATACTAATTATAGCGGAACCGAACCGCGTATAAACCTCTATTACACTTTTTATAACTTTATTTTGTGACTATGAAACACGGAATTAAAATATATTCGAAATTAAGGGAAATTTAATTGTATCAAACCTATCTAAACAACTTTACTTTTAACACTGGAATCACAGACTTATTGAAAACCAGACATATTTTAAAAATAGAAACGTTCCAATATAAAACCATAAGTAATAATAATTTTGCAAGTGAAATATGTATATAAAATTTCTCATATTAATTGAATTGAACTATACAATGCAATGTTTTACCGCAGGGTATGTTCTGCAGCGTGTCAGATGCCGGAGGATGAGGCGTTGGTGTGGAGCTGTGCGCGGGCGCACGTAACTTTGAACGTGAACGGCGCGACGGCGAGCGTACGCGACGCGGAAACGCCCCCGCGGCCTGTCGCGTACGCGGACATCCGCGCGACCGCACACCGCCTACTGCACCCTAACCTTTTTAAACACTACGCTACCGTGCGCAATAGCTACACATTTAACATACGTAAGTAGTCCAATTCATTTGAAACGAGAAATTATACAAACATTCCGTTTATGGTATTTATTATCTACAATCTGTACGCGACTCCGTCCGCCCGGAATTAAAAAAAAAATTAGCAGCGTAAAGGCCACATACTGAAACGAATCTTAATTACTTTGCTTTGTAGGCGTAGGCGCCGATTTTAAGCTGTTACATATTTAAATTTCATTTGAATATTCGGTATTGTCTATTCGTATGTCTTCTTTGGAATTTTATCGGCAAAATGCTTTCTATATGTAGTCAACATTGTTTAGTTTAGATTGGAACGTAAGATGCGGTTTAACCGTCCTGAACATCCTCTACTTTACCAGTTGTAAAACGTATTGCTAATGTTAACAAACAATGGTGGTTTCACGTCATCAATAATCAAGTAATGTATTAACGATTTGTTACATTTACTTTACAGGCGAAGCGGGAATTTGCGGTTCTGTGGCGAGACTTACAGCCGCGTACGAAATTCTGACTGCACTGCGCAGCGGTCGCTCTTCCGCTATGCTGAACAACACAACGCTCATATACGACGCTTTGCACGACGATGGTAAGAACACACACGCAAATAAACATACACATACGCAAAGAAACATACACACACGCATTCACGTACACATACAGCAACCATGGTGTACCACTGTATAACATCGTCTTCGAGGTCATTTATATTATTTCTTAATAACTTTAACGCCTTAATTTTTATATAATAAGATGAAAAACGGTTCGCCAAATTAACGACCGCTGCCCACAGACATCTGCATACGTAACTTTATTCGATGGAATATGGGAAACACAAAAAGAGTATATTTCGCCTTCATATACGGCGCTATTACCGTCAAAATGACAACTATTAATATGGCAGTTAATAACTTAACTTTGTGGTTTCAGAAATGGTGTCAGTAGACGCGTCACTGGAACAGCTGACGCTTCGCGGGTACGCAACACTAGGATTGCGCACGCACATTGTGTCGCTGCATGCCATTAGGGCCTCCGCTGTACACACGCCCAGTAAGTACGCATTACGAGTATGAGCCCAGAGGCAATTTTCTTTCTTCCTTAATAACTTTAGTGCATTAAATTTTTTCCTATATGTATCAATTTTCTTTCAGAAGATGGTGAAATCAAACAAGCCTGGTTGTTTTCTGGTCCTGAAGCGCCGACAACTTCGTAAGTTACATTTACGTTTCCAGTCTCCAATAAATAAAAACCTAAGCTTTTAAAAATCTTTCGGATACATGTACGTGCTGTACGGTGTTTCTTTACATACAAATTAATGCTATGAATATGTAATGTCAGGCCGTACGTGCGCATGGCGATGCAGTGGATGGCGGAGGCGGACACGGGAGCGGGGGTAGGGCCGCAAGAGGAGTCCGATCAGCTGAGGTCGGTGGAGTTCATTGGGGCGTGGCTGGAGCCCACGGCGGTCAGCGTAGACCCGCTACTGCTCGCAGGGCTGGCATACGTGCCCCGCGCCACACTATCAAGCGGTCTGACTCCTTTATTATATGATACTTTAAAGCTGCACTTATTTGAATTAATATCTGAATAAGTCGTGATAATCGAAATTGTTGTTACAGTGGATTCACAATCTATTCCATTGACTGGAAAATCGGTGTCATCGTCTCTACACTCGATGCTGCGTCGCTCCACGCCACCGGTGAGTTACATTACTATAGATAGATAATTATATATTTTTAGCTTTCTAATGTGACATTAAACAATTATACTTTTATACTGTTTTAATACATACTATGCACAATAGTCGTCGAGTGGTCGCGGTGGCAGTCGTGCGGGCTCGGGGGCGGAGGTGCATGCGCGGCCTCGCAGCACTGCATCCAGCGTCGAGCCCACAGAGCTCACGCACGCCCCGTCCACGTCGCGACCAAGCCACGCCCACAACACACTTGTACGTACTTTACCAAGTGTATTAAGTATTACAAACCCTTTATTTCAATTGAAAGTCTAATATTAAGCTGAAATAAACAGTCTAATTCTATACACTGTTGTTGGTGTTCAAACTGATTCTACTAGTGGACTGTATTTAAATAAAAGCTGGTTCCGGAACAAACATTGTATTGAGAACTTATAATTACAAATTAGGTAAAAGAACAAAATAAAAACTATAACAATTTGACCCTTTGAATATCGTCGCGTGAGAGTCGGGTCAGTCGGTGTGTGGGTCGGTCGGTTCGTTGGTCGCCCCGCCGTGCTCTATACATATGCGTGCTTGAAGGGGCTTAGCTTTTTCGGAGGCTAAGCGCGATCCGTCTCCGTGGGTGGGGCCTACGACCATCACACACGTTTTTTTCTTCACCATGCTATTGCACCCCTCTCGCCACTTCATTCCCCGAAGAGGCATCGGGGCTTAGCCGTGCGTGGACTTTAAGCTGTCCGCAACAACTGTAGACCATCATTGTATATCAGTTTTAACGTAAATTGTGTTATTTATATAAGTTTCGATTGGAATCAAATTAAGTTAGGGGAATTTCAATAAAAAAATTTACAATGAACCCACTTTGAAGGAATGAAGCGAATGTCGTCGGCTACAACCCATTGTTATTAAATGTGAGAATGAATTTTGTGTTTCAGGGTAAGAAGGGTGCGTGGTGGTGGAACGGGGAGGGCGCGGTGCAGATGCACTCGCGGCTGCGGCGCGCGCTGGCGTGCTGCGAGCTCGGCCTCGTGCAGGTGTACGTGCCCGCGCAGAGCGTTTCCGCGCGCGGCGCACGCCCCCTGCGTGGCATGGCCGGCATCGCGAGCCTCCGCGACGCTATTGAATCCCACGCCGCGGAGAAACCAGTCCTAGTACTCAGGTACATAACATCTAATAATAACAATAATACTTGCATAGACATAACCAAGTAGCCAAGATTATCCATCAGCAACTTGCCCTTAAATATTCTCTTGTGGATTCTGAGGTACCATATTACCAATATCAGCCTTCACCAGTTCTTGAAAATAGCCGTATCACGCTCTACTGGGATCGATCTATTATTACGGACAGGACTATTGCTGCCAATAGGCCTGATATAGTAATAATAGATCGGTCTGAGAGTTGTGTAATGTTAGTCGATATCACTATCCCACATGACGAGAATCTCGTGAAAGCCGAAAATGAAAAATTATTAAAATATTTAGATCTGGCTCACGAGGTTACCGCCATGTGGCGTATGAAATCGACTACCATTATTCCGATAGTCGTTTCGGTGCACGGGCTTATAGCGAAGAGCTTCGACCAACATCTTAAGAAGCTCTCGCTAGACAGTTGGATTAAGGGCCCGATTCAAACGGCGGTTATTTTAGAAACCGCACGCATTGTGAGGAGGTTCCTGTCTCTGCAGCCCTGACCACTGGTTGCTTGAGTCATCGGATTCCGCAGCCGGTGGTGCTCTATTTTTTATATAATATATTTTATTTATTTTTTATATAAATCATGTAAAATATATTATATAGATGATATGGAATAAAGATACATGTGATAATAATAATAATAATAAAATCGTTTAATCATCTCATCATATCTCGTCCCAATTTCACATTTTTACCCTTTAAATTCCCCGACATACCTATTTTTTTTTTGTTTTTTTATTAACTGTATATCACAGTCACTTGTAACTTATTCAAAAACTATAATTTAATTATTTCAGTCTGGGTCACTTGATAATGCATTCCAACACGATGGTCAAACACCTTTGGAACGATATCAGACACGACGGTCCCACATACATTGCAGCAAAGCCAGAACTTATGAGTAAGTTATATATTAATTAATTTAAACGAGTTCCGTTTCCGGCTATCAAAGTGTCAATACTGTTGTGATTTCGTCCAAAGTAAAACGCTGATTAAGCTCAAGCTCTGCTGCGGCCTCCGCAGCAGAGCTTGAGCTTGATCTCCTCCCGGAAACGGGAGGGATGCGGTAATGCATTTCCCAACGTTAAAAAAAAGGCCTATGTCGATTGGCAAACAGATCTACAACAAATAAAAAAGAATCAAATCCTAGAGTAATAAAGTAACTGTATAGTAGTGTATAAGTATAAGAAATATGTTCAATAACTTTGTAAGATCTGAATTAAAGGCTATTTTTTTTAATTTATTTATAATTAATTTAAACATTATATGAAATCACCCATTCATAGCCACATCAGATGGAATTTGTGTGGACCAATAATGACATTGAAACCATTTTCAATAGACTACGCCAGACATGAGCAGTTAGGTCAAATCATAAACATAGTTTACCGTCCATCGTACAATAAATAGCATATCTATGCATGCAGTTGTGATTCTATATTGAATGAATATTGTCATCCACAGTGGATTCGTTTCCGTGGCGCGTGCGTATCGCGGACGTGTCCTGCTATACACTGGAGGCACGACGGGCAACAGAAGGCGTCCGCGGCGCGCTAAAAGACACGCGAACCGCCGCCCCGCGCGCCTTGCTCGGCCTCCTTACCACTACGGTCACCCTCTCAATAGTCACCAAGTCTCTGTCTGTGCGGCTGCCCACGCCCACGCAACGCGCTCCACACGCAACACACGACGAGGTAAATACTATCCACTCAGAGCAGTTACTCTTTATTCTCGTGGTACACCTACACCTACACCTACTTAGTCAGAGATCATATTTACCCCGTGGTTTCTTTTATCTATTTTTAGTGATAATTTATTATGAACATTTCCCTATTCCCGTTTTCACTCCTCCATTTGAAAGCTGGTAGTCTTTCTTACTGCACTTTTATATGAGAAATCTACGTAACGGCTCTGAGTGCGGCAACAAGTCAAAATATGGACATCTGGAATTCACGTCATAAATTCGTCACATTCTATAATTTACATTTCATTTTCCCTCAACAGAAAATTAAATATTTCACAAGCGGAGTTGACTTTAAGCCTTCAACATTGAAGGAATTCATCCGAGGTCCCTCTAAGTATGTTTTAATTTTTAACTTTTGTAATGTTGATTTAATTAGACTACGATCACCCTCGAATTGTTTGCTTTTATTTTGTCTTTTCAGACACAAGAAACCGAATGTGGAGGTGAGCATAGTATCTGAATTTGATTTAGCCAACATTTCCATATTCCATTTAGTTGTTTGTGGTAGGCAAAGAGGATCTATAGCGACTCGTATTCTTAATTTTTCATTGAGATTATTATTTAATTGTGTGTTTAATGGCATGTGTTTGTATACAGACGAAGCCGGCCGCGGAACCGACGGCGATGCCGGCCGCGGACGGGCACGTGCTGTCGCTGGGCGTGCACGTGCACGCAGACACGCCCCCCATCACGTTGCATCTAGACCAAGACCAGGTATACCTATCTATAGTCTATAGTCTTAATATTATAAAGAGGAAAACTTTGTATTTTTGTATGTATTTGATTCACGCAAAAACTACTGGGCCGATTTTAAAAATTATTTCACCATTAGAAAGGCAATTTATTCTGTGAGTAACATAGGCTATATTTTATTATTATTAATATTGAGGAACTATTAATAAACAGCGTATTTCTGGACCCCGGCGTTAAAAAATCGCTAAGTTTTAACTTTTCTCGGCTTACGCTGCTTAAACCTTTAGAGGTATATAAAAATGATGTATTAAAGAATTGTAGATCTCCACAAGTTCTACAGAAAAGTCCGCGATAGCATATATCTATCTTTAACGGTTTTCTTATACCAACCAGTTTTTTGTTAACAAAATGAATTAAAAACCGCATGCTATTTGCGTAGTTGTTTTATTGGTTTCAAAATTAATCCTTATCCAAATAAATGTAAAGAAATTAATATTTCTTAAATTTTTTATTTGTTTCAAAACACTGTTTCTAAACGAAATGTCATTG
>LD689499.1:24043-52860 GCA_003118335.3 Papilio memnon
GAAAAAAGGGGCGAACGTAAGTTTTGAACTTTTAAACTCCACACGGACGAAGTCGTGGGCAACAGCTAGTATCATATATACACAGTTATAAGTATATATGTACTTCAAACTTATTTGTAATCCATATAATAGTAGTTTTTTTTTCAATTTCTACCATAAGATTTACCTAGTCAAAAAAACTATAATCGATACGTCGGTCATAAAATACTTATAAAAATAATGTTTGACAATGTTAAAATTACTATTTACTCTGCGATATTGATTACAACAACTACACTGCTCTGTTGCTTTTACAACAACCTAACACCCGTGACCTAGAGGTGTAGGCAGACCACAGACGTTCTCTTAATACGGCCCTTGAGTTCATGAATGTGTACGGTTTATGTCCGTCTGTGGCTTTTACCGCGATAAATACTGCAAAATATTAATATAATTAATGTATGCAGGTGAGCGTGTTGGCGGACGCATTGCACTGTTTGAGGCACATGGTGCTGTTGCTGCGACGTACCGCCGTCTCCACGCCCACACCCGCCTTTACGCCCGTAGTGGTCAATAAATCGTTCATAAGGTAAATTGTATTTAATTTTCTTTATAGATTGATTTGTTTGTATTATAGGCGTTTTATATTAAAATTTCATTCCGTCTAAACCGAGAATTTTTACAGTTTACAAAAATGGATTTAAGAATTTATAAAGAAGTTAACTCAATTTCACTATGATATGTCTTATATATGATAATGTGTAATACTTTAATTCCAGATCTGTTTCGGAGCAAGAAGAACGAGAAACTCCGTCAGAAAGGACGCCTAGTGACAACCGTTCTGATCTGATTCCAATATTTGAAGCGAGCGCTATGAAATGTAAGTTTGTGTAGAAAGGCTTTCTACCGACGAAACTATTTAATTAAACGCTAGTTTATTTATATACTAGCTATCGCACATTATCAATCCGCGCTAAATTTAAAGCAATAAGCTCAATAATCCATCCATTCATGTAAATATACACACATTAGCGTCGCCAGCCGATGAACTGGGATGGGGGGATGACCAAGGGGAGATTAATAGTAAAAATACTTTCTTATTCCAAGGAGAGTGCTTTAATGAAAAACTGCCATATCGTTTATGAGGGACTCTAAGGATTGTGGGAAACTCAGAATTTTGAAATTATTTATTTTACAGTTTTGCGCCTCTCTAGGCAGAGGCAGAGCATCTGCCCATCTAGAGATGTCCACCCCTGGCGAGGCTCATGCATTTATATTTATAAAATTACTAAGAAGTAACATTTAACATCCCTCTATTATAAAATAATAATTTGGTGTTTTACAGTGGAAACGAAGACGTTTGTCTGGGTGCAGTGGGTGATATCTCGTGCGACGGCTGCATTGTCTACTGGCGAGGCACGTCTCGCCGCGGACGTGGATGATATAATCGCGACAATCGACCTCCAGCCTCACTACAGCCAGCTCAAACTGAAACTCGCCTCCGCATCGCTGCGACATTACCGACGGTAACTGTCACATTATAAAATAACTACTAAAAATACAAATTAAAGTAAATCTGACCACCTCTATATTTTCGCCGCTCGTTTGTCTTTTTTTTATAAAAAAAACAATTCGGGGAAGAAGTCGATGAAATTTTAAAACCATTTATAACAATCGGATGAAATGTAGATGGCTACTAAGGTGGAAGAAGACAAAAGAAATTGTGGATGGATTGTGTGAAAGAGAATTGTTCTTTCAGATATGACGACTGATAGAGATATATGTAGCATCTTTCGACTGCATCATCACTTTCATCAGGTGGATCGTGGTCAAGAGCTAGCTTAACGAACATAAAAAAAATGTAGGAGTACATACTGTGCCTGCTCTCTGTAGAGAAAAGCGCAGGTTGATGAACTTACAACGATCAGAGTACCGACGACTCGTAGATGGTCGTAATCTACCAATAGGTACATTTGTTATTGTCGAATTAGATAAAGTGTATTGTAATCTATTTATATTACATATTTTTCGATATAATTCGTAGATCGGAGAGCGATGAATGGGAGGCTGGCGCTATGGGCGGCCGAGTGCTGGAGGCTCGGGAGCCTCTCGACTCCAAACAAGACAACCATTTCCTATCCCTCACTGTAACGCAAGCAAAGTCAGTATTCACCATTGTTTTATCTAACGTATCAATTTGTGAAAATACTATTCTTTAATAGGAATAACAAAAACAATAATGACTGTAAACAATAATATTTAGATTATAATAATGTATTCTTATTGTTTATATTGTTACGAGCGTGGGGGATAGAGTTAAACACCTTGGAAATTCTTGTGTTAATTTATTCACGATTTACAGTAACAGGGATTCACGGCACTCACAATTTTCCTCTACACTTAACGACACACAAAACACAGATTCACTAACACTGAGTACTTTACTGACACTTTAACTTCACTATAAAACTTGCACTATCACTCCGCGGTCACTTCATCTTCTTCGCAATTCGCTCAGGACTTCTTCTTCACAGTTCACTTTCCACCGTAAGACTACCCCGAGTCACGACGGACTCCCCTTATATACCCCGAATTTCGATCTTCTTTTCGTTATTCATTTGTCATTTTATTCCAGAACTTTCTCGATAGTCCGAATCACATGAACTTCATAATGGAACATTCTCGAAGCCGTTTCGAATATTCTAGACATCTTTTCGCGAACGTCATTTTCGCTACTCGCTGCGATCGAACATTCTAGAAACAACTCGAATATTCTTCGGATATGAATTTTGCTACTCATCAATAGATGACGTCGCGACATTATTATAATTTGTTTTTTTTTCAGGATATCTAATTTACCGGTCAGCTGGCGAGAGGAGCTCCACCCTAAGTTATTGGAGCAGAAATCTGTAAGTTTTTATAATATTCATAATATAGAAATAATGACAGAAGAGGCAAATAACTACACATTTAATATTAACAAAAATGCACATGTACTTAATCCTTTATGAAAATTTAAAATGCAAATATTATGAATTCAAAAAGTCGCAAACACGAGATATTTTATAAGGTAACTAGCTGTTCCCATGCAGCTTCATCTGCATGTAATTATAAAAACTTTATTTTATTAGTAACATGTGTCAAATTATCACTTGTAAATGTCAAAGTGACATGACATGATGACAAACCATGGTAATCTTGCTTCCTTGATGTTGGCAGCAACTTATGGTCCCTTTCCCACATTAGGGTTTTTATCCAAAATATTTAGCCCCTAAGTTTAATGGCGTGAAGACATGTAGCCTAAAGTGTGACGTAAGTGTAGGGCTTTTTATTAAAAAAAGAATAATTCAAAAATATGTTGTAATTGCTGACATCTTAGGCAACAAAGAAGTGTGTGTTTACGCTTTATTATATTAGTATAGATTAAAATATGTGTTATAATAATTTCGTCCTTGAAATAGTTATCCTTTATATTTAGCGGTGACAATAATATATAACGATTTTTGCAAATTAGGGATTATCAAAGCAAACAAGCTTCAGCCTAATTTTTAAAAGTTTCAAAATGTAAGCTTATCAATTTGTTAAAAATTTTCGTTTATAACCTCAAATTTTGTTGTTTAATGATATATTTATTTTGATTTGATTGTTTTGTAGCAAGGTTTGGACAGTATGTGGGAGGTGTACGTGACACTAGCGCCGCTGGAAGCCGTGGTGCAGGCGAGCGTGGTGCGACTGGCTGCGGCCGTGCTGAGGCTGCTACGCCCGCGCGCCGCCGCCTGCCCGCTGCGCTCGCCGGACATACGCACACACACTTACGTCACAAATCACACCCCGCTGTAATATACTTGTTGCACGAAACTACCCCTTAAACTTAATTAGTAACGCAAAAACATTTAACTGTGTAATAGCGTCTTAAATGATAAATGATCTTTCGACCACATCATCACTTTCGCTAGGTGGGATCGTGGTCAAGCGCTAGCTTAGCAATCATAAAAAAACTCAGGATTAAATTCCCAATTACATTAAACATTGATGGCTGACAAATTGTAAGCGGCGCTTACGAAGCGGTTTGTTTGAGACTCAATTCAGAATTAGGCTCTATGTGTTCTTCCAGACTATGCTCTACATCTATGACAAATTTCAGCAAGATCAGTTGCTGTTCTGGACATATGAAGTAACAAACATCCATCCAGATCTATCACTTTTTTTGTAATTAGGTGATAAACGAGCAAACGGCAATGTGCATTTCTTGAAATAGCGGAGCGACTGCTACTAGAATATTTAAAATAGCTATTACATTACTTAAATGTAATCTTATGCATTACAATCTATTCATAGGTGAAAGTTGTTTCTTGATTGTGTTTAGAACTATATAAGGCCAATGATTAAATAATAATTTCAGTCGCAGCGAATGGCAGCTTCCATTCTTCTACATGTCTGCCGGTGGCTTGCGGCTACTGCTGACAGAGCACGGGGCTGAGAGCGCGAACGACGACACACTCATGCTTGTCGTTAGTACCTTTGATTCCAAATACATAGATATTATAGATTTTTTAACACTTTGATTCTTAATTTACATTTATTTTTTTCAGATCGGAAAAATCACTGTAAATCCACATCCGGAGAACCCCATTTGCAGGTTATGTACCTATATTTAATTTCTTAGCAACTTAAGTCAGTCGGGTAAAAACAAACTGCGGTTATATTGTATTGAAGTTTTAAAAGTAAAAATGTAATGTATAACGTGTGCAGACGTGTAGTGAACGCGTGCGGGGAGACGGGCGGGTGGGCTACGGGCGCAAGCGCACCCGACGGCCGCCAGTACGAGGTGCTCGCACGGGGCGTGGCGTTGCGCTCCGCACGCTTCCATCAACTCGTCAGACAAGAGGTAACAACAATAGGGAATATGCATGTATTTTTTTTTCTTTTTTTAAACGATTCTATTTGTTATAAAATAATTAGAAAAAAAATTGACGTAAAAAACAACAAAGTATCTCATTGCTTCTCAAGGTCAAAAACTCAAAAATCAATTTAAAAAAGACACTTTTTAATGTTTAAATTTTACCACTAAATCACATTATATAATATTTAAAAAAATCTTTGCAGGAATGTTTTTATAGTAATAAAGTATACTTAAAAAAGTTTGTTACAATTTGGCTTCATATGCATATTACCTATTACCTACTATTGATGATGATTATATAACATTTTACGCCTAAGCTAACGTAATTTACAATGTCTCGTTTCGATCCAACAACAAAGTAAACAGATGAATATTAAATTCCATACAAAATGGCATTTATCTTTTTCATTTATCCGCAACTTGATAACTATAAACTGTTAAATAATAGATCCTTGTATAAAGCAATGTTTCAATATGTTTAGGTTAGCGAAACAGAAATCATGAAAGGCACCGGTGGCGAAAACCCGGCGTTGAAATGGAGTCAGCCGACGATTTCACCTGTCATCACACCGATATTACATTCGTGAGTTGTGTTTTGATCACATAAATTAAAAACATAATGATTTTAATTTTAAAGTCGAAGATTAAGCCCTGCTCTATTCGATTTGAAGACTATGATGTGACAAAACGACGCGGTTTTACTCATATTGCTGAGGTTATGTTTGTTGTGTGGTAGTGTGGAGGTGGAGTGCGTGGTGGCGCCAGCTTTGGTGGTGTGTACGGAGGAGGGGCCGACGGTGGCGTGCGGGCCGGCGCTCGAGCTCAACCTCGCCTCCGATTGCTCCATTGAGCTCGGCCTGCACCAGCTCGCACTCATCGTCTCCCTCACAGCGTCCATGAAGGATGCACTCGCACACGGGTAAATACACAGTACATTGCCACGAATATTAATAAAAGAAATATTTTTGTATGCCAGTGCTCAAATTTCATAAGTCCTTATAATCTATTATAATAATCGAAAAATTATAGTTCCAGCAAACAAAGAGTAGACAAACTTTTGTGTCATAACATTCGAAAAACAAATTATCGCAATCTGTCCAATGGCTTAGGAAACATTCAAAAAATAATTTTATTTATATAAACATGACGTACGCTATATTAAGCTGATTTTGTTATGTTCTCATGTTTTTAATCAACAGACAGGAGGATGTTGAAGCAGAGGATGACGGGGAGTCGAACACGTGTCCTTACTCGCAGCTGATCCCCGAGCCGTTCTCTCCGTGGCCCGACGCGGCGACTGTGGCGGCCACGCCTCCCGCCGCGCCGCCCACGCCTGCCACGTCTGCCACGCCTACAACTCCGGCTAGCTCCGCCCCTGGCTCTTGTAACTATCCTCCTACTATTTGCTCTACAAATACATACATTTTAAATAGCGTTTAAAGTAATTGTTATTTCGTTTTAAGTATGTAAGGCATATTGTCTACTTTACCATGAACATTTAGCAACTTATTTGTTTATATTATTTCGATTACTCTGTTAATTTGTCTAATGTAATTGAACAAAGTTAAGTTAAGCTAAAAGTGAAAAAACTCATATTAAAAAAACTAAGTAATTAATTGGAAACATTTCAGCGTGGACGACGCGAAGTGAATCGATGCGGGAGGGCATGGACTCGGGCGTAGCCTCGGCCGCCTCGCACTGCGCCGCCAAATATAGCTTAAGCGACGAGCATCTGGGACCCATCAAGAAAAATGTGTCCATAGCACTCACGGATCACACGTAATTACATTTTTACTGAACTATATTTGTATTAACTAATGAAATAATAGTAAACTATGTAAATGTATCATAAGTAGAGGCAAACATGTGGCTTATATGCAAAATAAGGCATACCAAAGTTTTTTTTTATATGACAATTAGGCAAACGAGCAAGCGGCCACCTGAATTAGCCGCATTAGCGAAGTGCTATATATTCTAGTATAGTGGAATTTAGTCTATCCTAATACAATCGACTCATTTTACTACAGGGTCGACCCGTGGGAACACTTTGAGTTGTTTGTGACCATGGGAGTGATTGAAGCGTGTTTGTACGTGACGGATACTGGAGGTGTAGAACTGGCGCCGCTACGAGTACGTGAGCCTTTATTGGCAGACCACGTGCCGACGCCAGCGCAGCCCAGCGCCCCGCCCGTCGCCGCCTCGTCTACACTCACTCCCGCTAATGACAATACAGCGCCCGAAGACATGTCACGCCCCAACGTAAATATGCCCTAAAATCATCTATTGGACAAGAACCACCAAAAGAGTGAGATTTATTAATTATTTCTGTATTTATTATCTAAAGGTTGGCTTCAAAGATCTTAAAGGAACTAGCAAGAAAGACGACGGACGCGAGTCAGCGACTGCCGGCAGCTCGATCCCACAAGACGACATTAAAAGCACAGACATCGACAAAACTCACTTAGACTTAACGGTTAGTTGCTTTATCTATATATAATGCATAAATCAAAAACAGATTTTAAATGTTGTTTTATTACAAAAGACATTATTTACGAACTAAATTATTTATGCTTTCAGAATCCTTTGGCCCAACACAAAAAATCGGAGGGATATCTACAGATGATTCAGTTTAGCTTGCAACAACCCAACCTGTACTACTGGCGAAAAGAAACACAGAGGACGTTTCAGGTACAAATACAAGAATTATTTTTAACTGACTTTTGAAATTTAAGCAGGCTTTCAAATAATAAATTGTGAATTTGTGTTCAGATATCACTATTCGACGCCGGCGTGGCGCTCGGAACAGGGAGTTCGCGACGCTTGCTGATTAGCACAGAGCGCGGCACACGAGACCCCATCACTGACATCCCGCCTGCCCTCGCCACGCTTAGAGCTACGCTGCCTAACGCATGTACGTATTCAAAACGTATACACACGTACACACACGCACGTGTATGCGTTAAAGCACGTACGCACGAACTAAAGTGTAATTTTATAACAATATTGAAGAGTTCTCCATCCCATTGTCAGAACTCGAGTTATGATTTTTTTTTAAATTTTAAACTCCATACACAATGCATAAATGTTACATTTCTACATTTGTAACATGAATTTTATAGGGACATCTACAATAACGAACTCACGAGGCACGCTTCAACTAGATGTAGAGCGACCTGTCTTATTTGATATCTGCACCGACCGACTAGTGCGTCTTCATACTATTATCAAATTGGTAAGTAAAATCTATTTTACCATTATATTCACGATTTTTTTTATAAAAATACCTACGTTTCCATTCATCTACCCTGTCCTCTATCAGTACTGCTACTTATAATACGATTAAAATAATAATAATAATATATGTTCTTGGTCAGGCCAATAAGCAATTGAAGCAAGAAGAGATGACAGCAGTAGGAGATACAACTCAGTCGACTATAAGGACACTTCGCAAATTTATGAGTAAGTAATAACCATTTCGTATTTATAGTAAAAAATAGCTTCAAAGACCACCGAAGAAATTTTCACCTATACTATATATCATAGCAAAGTAATCATCAACCACAGTATGTTTTTGAATTAACTATGTAAAAAAAAGAGACACGCTATATATGTCCATGCTATTAAACTTAGGGTGTGAGTAAATTGGAAAAAATCGCTCTGCGAGAAAGGGGGCAGAACTACAAACTATCATCTAACTTTACTATTAGCAGTAGGATAATAGTAGACGTTTTTTATTTCGATATTTTACCTTGCATTTTATTAACATTTGTAAATACGAGATTATTTAAATAATGTGTTTATTGCAGCGACTCACGGTGTAGCGAATGTGACACTGCGCACGGGGCAGGTTGGCTTGCGGGGGTCGGCAGGGACGGTGGGGTGGACGAGCGCGAACGCGCATGTTGCCGCCGCCGTGCGTCCCGACCGTCTCAGCGCACGCGTACTGTTGCTTGCATTGTTCGCCTCCTCAGGCGCACCTAGCGACGCCCGGCGACCGCTACTGTTGCCAGTTAACGTTGGGTAAACATACAATTGTCACACTGTATTAATATTTTAGTATTTTAGTTTTGTATTTTAGTCTCGATTTGTCAAAGAAAACGAAAGGGATGACAATATTGATACTAGTGTCACGCCAGTGGAGGTGTACAGTTACATATGTAAAAAAAATTTTTTTGTTGCTCTGTATAGACCGTTTCCTAAATAATTAATAGCGAAATAAGTTGTTAAGTATTTGATGCGGTGCAGAGCTACGCTGGTGGCGACGTGGGAAGGGTGGCGGCGCGCTGGGGGCTTGCCCGGAGGCGGGGCCGGGAGCGACGGGGCTGGAGGCGTGCGCAGCGCACTGTACGCGGATGCGGTAACGGTAGACGTGCGACCCGGCGACCTCGAAGCCGTCTCTGTGCTGCATCATGCTGCTTTGCAACTGCAACAGTTTTTGAAAGTAAACAATTACTTTAATCTTTTAATAGTTAACTTTATTTCGTCCACAGTAGCGGGAGTACCGTCCGCGTGGAACTTAGAAAAACATAAGTGCCTTTGTGTTTTTTCAGACTATGCTCTACACCTATACCAATTTTCATCGAGATCCGTTAAGCCGTTTAGGCTACAAAGTCTTAACAAACATCCATCCATCCATAATTCTATCGAAACTAACGCATTTATGGTATTAGTAAGATTAACAACGTTTATCGACAGAGTGACACTCAAGGTTCGCGGATTATCATAGATAAGAAGAAATCTAGTACTTCGTCTGGAGGAAGCACATCAACTAACAACGCGTTCGATGATCTCGCTGATCATTACTACAAAGATGACCTCAGGTGATACTTTATTGAATAAAAATTTTATCGACACAGCAGAACTCAGGATAATAGGGAATATGCATGTATTTTTTTTTCTTTTTTTAAATGTTTCTACTTGTTATAAGATAACCAGAAAAAATATTGACTCAAAAATATTCAACCATTGATAAAAAAAAAAAAAAAATACGATCATTTTCGTGCGACTAAAACGAGCCGGAGTTAGCCTGAGATTCGTGACGTCAATCATCCCATTTCATTCAATTCATTCATCATATTCGCTCAGATGCCACTTATCAAAAGTCAAAAACCGATTCATTTTCATTATTCCAAGTACAAATAAGTGGTAATTAATTATTCTCTTCATTTATTTTTAATTTAATGTTAGTTTTGATATCTTGTGTACAGTAAAAATACTTCAAGAGTGAATTTCTATATAAACTAACGTAAATGAACTGTGTATTGACAACACAGCGACGCCATAATAGATTAGGCACTTGCTTCGACCAATAGCGTTCGTTTTAGAGCTTAGAGAGGGAATTTTAAAAAAGACACTTTTTAATGATTAAATTTTGCCACTAAATCGCATTATATTAAAAAAAAATCTTTATAAGTATGTTTTTATAGTAATAAAGTATACTTAAAAAAAGTTTGGTCCTATTTGGCGACATATGCATATTGCCTATTCAGTTTCAGTCACTCTAAAATATTTGTAACAACAAAAAAATATTATATAAAATCTCTAATTTTCACAAACACTAAAATTATAACATTTCCTATAGAAAATGAAATTGTTTCATTGTTTGCTAACGCTTAACGCGTGCAAAATTTATATGCACGAGTTAATTTGTAATTTTTTGGTATGCAGGAGCGGTGCGTTCCGGCTGGTGCGTGGCGGGCAGGTACCGATGGCGTACCAGGTTCGCGCGTCGGCCGGCGCCCTCTCGTGGCGCTACCCGCACCCCCGCGCTCTCACCAGGCTCATCGCCTTCCCCGTACCCGGACTGGTAACTACCACCTACCAATGTCATATAGTCATAGGGGCCATAACTTCCCGAAACTGGAAGCTGTAATGCACACCACCCACAGCACTGTGGGTTTCGACTAACATGACACTTATATTGACATATATTCTTGTCTCGTTTTTTTTTCAAACTGAAAGACCACTAAACTAATTGTTGTCTCCAGAATGAAGAAATGGAGTGTTTGTTGGAACTGTTCGACTCGACGCTCATGCGCTGGGAGCCGCACACCTACTTCCACTTGCCCACCGGCGAGCCCCGGGAAATTAAACTAGACGGAAACCCAGCAGGTATAAGAATGCCTAAGAACACTGAAAATAGGTTTTTTTTCGATGTACTATTACGCTCGAAGTCATTGTTTTATAGCAGGTGTCTCATACTAAATCCACATTAGAGAGGACCACTGTATGAAAGTCAAGTGCGTTAATAAATGACTATTATGTTTCCTGTATAGCAATGGTGTTCGCGTTAATGTGGCGTGTGAGGTTGAGTCCGCGCACGCAGACTGAGCCTTCGCCATTCCTCTTCGACGCCAACAAGTTCATGTCGCAACATGACCCCTTGGTGAGTCGAACGCAGATATCATTATATCGGTCCACTCATCTTTTTTGTTTCTTAATATTAACTAGTGGGATTATTACATACGAGCTGTTGCCCACGACTTCGTCTGTGTGGAGTTTAAAAGTTCAAAACTTACGTTCGCCCCTTCGACCTATCACCTAAAGTATTAACTTAGTAGTAATCTACATAATAACAGAAATCTACTGATGCCAGATTCCGAATTTCTAGGCCCGGTAGTTTGTGAGCTGATTTTTCGGTTACCTTTATTGTTTGTGTTCGCGATATCTTCTAAACTATTTGTCCAATTTAAATGCTATAAAGGACAATTTTATTCTACATTAAATTTTCCTGACAACAAACTTATTTATTTGGATAAGGATTAATTTTGAAACCAATAAAACAACGACGCAAATAGCATGCGGATTTTAATTCATTTTTTAAACAAAAAAGTGGTTAGTGTAAGAAAAGCGTTAAAGATAGATATATGCTATCGCGGACTTTTCTGTAGAACTTTTTGAGATCTACAATTCTTTCATACATCATTTTTATATACCTTTAACAGTTTAAGCAGCGTAAGCCGAAAAAAGTTAAAACTTAGTGATTTTTTAACGCCGGGGTCCAGAAATACGCTGTTTATTAATAGTTCCTCAATATTATTAATAATAAAATATATATAATAATAATAAATATAGTGAAAGAATTTTTAAAATCGGCCCAGTAGTTTTTGCGTTAATCAAATACATACAAAAATACAAAAATACAAAGTTTTCCTCTTTATAATATTAGTATAGTAAGTATAGTATAGATGTTAAGATGGGTGTATGTACAGGGTGCTGACGCTATGTGGTCTGCGGTGTCGGATATAGACTGCGGCAGTGCGGGGGGCAGCGTAGAGGGCGGGGAACTAACTTCGGAGCAGCTGTGGGGCTCGATGCGAGTTGATTCGTACTTCGCACCGCGCCTACTGCCGCCCAAGCGTGTTGCAATGCAACTCGCAGCTTTAAACATTTACCTGCACAATGATATGCCAACACTAAACGAGTACGTATTCTTTGCACTCCAAACATCATTTTATTAAAGTATATTAATATGGATAACAGCGATAAGACATGAGGTTCCTCACTAAAATTTAATGTTCAATCACTATCATTCCTATTAAAAAGTAATATCTTTAAAATTAGTGGTGTTTAAGGAATAGATTAGTATTGTAATTTGCAGTATGCATATGACGCCAAATTGTACCAAACTTTTTTTAAGTATACTTTATTACTATAAAAACATTCCTGCAAAGACTTTTTTTAAATATAATGTGATTTAGTAACAAAATTTAATCATTAAAAAGTGTCTTTTTAAATTCCCTCTCTTAGTTCTAAAACGCAAGCTAGTGGTCTAATATGGCGTCGCTGTGTTGTCAATACACAATTCATTTACGTTAGTTTATATAGAACTACACTCTTGAAGTATTTTACTGTAAACACGATATCAAAACCAACTTTAAAATGAAAAAAATATGAATAGAATTATTAATTACCACTTATTTGTACCAGAAATAATAAAAATTAATCGATTTTTGAGTTTTTGACCTTGAGAAGCAATGAGATACTTTGTTGTTTTTTACATCGAAGTGACACCTGTGCGTATGTTATGAATGGAATATGACAATTGACGTCACGTGTCTCATGACAACTCCGGTCGCGTTTTAGTCGCTCGAAAATGGTCGTAATTTTATTTTATTATTTTTAGCTCAATGGTTGAATATTTTCGCGTCATTTTTTTGTCTAGTTATTTTATAACAAGTAGAATCGTTTAAAAAAAGAAAAAAAAATACATGCATATTCCCTATTGTCTTGCAGGGAGAATTGCAGGACATTGGAAGGTCTGTACGTGTCGCGTCCGATGCGGCGCAGTCACCGCGTGCTGGCGCTGTCCGCACGCGACGCTGCCGCTCATCTGCACCTCGGCCCCACCCCATCCGCCCGACGATGTCTTATACACGCCCATTTCTCGTTAGTTTTTATTATAATAACTTATAACAAGGTTAATTGCAAATTTGTTAAGTTTTCCCTATTCTAATTTATTTTTAATCTTCCCGCTACACAGAAGTGACGTATTGGAATGCACGACGGGTACCATGGAACGATTCGTGGAGGAGTTTCGTGCGCAGGCATCGGTGTTGTTGACACCCGTAAGGGATTCAGATGCAAGCGACTGGCGTGTGCGCACGTGTGCAGACCACGTTTATGTGTCACTGAACGTGCCGCGTGTCTATACGATGCAGGCGCTGGCCAACGACTGGCAACACGCTTACGCTAAGGTATTCTTAATGTATGGTAGCTGCAGCAATGCAGCAATGCATGGATAAAATGATCATGTCTCTTCATTGGTCAATGCAATACTTTAATTTTTTTTTCAGTACATATTAAAAGAAAATATTATCATGATGGGCAGTGCGAATGAAGAGAGGGAGGGTTCGGAATTAGTGGAGGGGGAGGAGACACAGCGTGCGCTGCGCGGGCGTGTCTCGTTGTGGCTGCACAATGAGTGCGGGGCAGCACTGCGCGTGTCCCAGCTCGCTACTGAAGAATTGTTACCGTTGGGACCTGATTCTATGCTTGCCTACAGGTAAATAATATGTGTCCTAAGTTCCATGAACGCATACATTATATTAAATTGACTTAAAAGGTTTTGATTAATTTTCCTAAATTATATAGGTGGTACTCCCCCAACGAGGCGAAAAGGCTACGATTCTCTATCGCGAACCCGTCTACGGATTGGCACTGGTCTAATAGTAAGTGAAGAACCCAAATCGCATTGCTTTTATATTCGTAGGATATTAATTTTGTGTATGCTTTTGTTACCCTTGCCGTTTTAGTATATTTGGTTTTAACTCCATTTAATGTATATTAGGTATACCGTTCGTGGAAGGCAAGTACTTGGTGCGTCTAGAAGATCCGAATCTGTGTTTGAACGGTGGCGCAGCTACGAATGGCAAAGCTTGCGGATCGGAAAGTGCGCCGGGGATGTCCCGACTGACCAGCCTCGCCCCGGGGGCGGGCGTGTTCGTGTACGCTCGCGTTACCGCGCTCGGCCCCACGCGCACCATGCGGCTCACTGGAAGACTGACGCTCGCAAACATGCTGCGATATACACTACTTTATAAGGTGAGCCTGCACAAGTAATCATCATACTAATATTATAAATGCAAAGTTTTGGATGAATAAATGAATAGATGTTTGTTATTACCTATCACCACAACGGCTCGACGGATCTCGCTGAATGTAATAATTTGTGTGAAAATTTTGTATAGATGTAGAATGTAATCTGGAAGAACATATAGGCTACAAATTAAGTTTATTTTTTAATTCCGCTAGATCGAAGTCGCGGGTAACATCTAGTATGTTATATTTATTAAGTGTTTGACATATTTGTGGCTGTTTTATGTAAATAGACCAAGCTAACCAGAATCTGTTTATCTTTTTATTATTGTACTAAAGATGTCAAAATACCCACTGCTGATTATCCGATACAAATTCATCTAAAATGTTGCTGGATAAAATAATATACAAGCAATGATTTAGCATTATCAATTATTTTGTTGTTTGACTACAAGAATAAACGTATTAATAAACTTTATAATTGATTTATTATTATATTATACCAGGTGCGAGTGCGTTGCTCATCAACGCAGCAGTGGCGCGCACAGTGCGCGGGCGAGCTGCCCCCCGAGCGCGTCTGCCCCGCCCTCCTTTGTGAGACGGCCGCAGATCTCTCTCTTAAGTAAGCACAACTTGTAAAGTTTTTAGCTTGAATAAGTTATATGTATCAATATTAAATCTTATATTCTTATCCAAGGTATTTTCAATTAGCAATTTTCTGTGAATTTCAACTGCCATTTGCATTAAAAAAAAATTATGTCATAAAACATGTCTCTTTTCAGGGTTAAATTCTTGTCGCACGATACCGGTTGGTCGGGTGACATTCCAATAAAAGAATGTCCAAAAGAAAATGTACCCTGGCTGGTTAAAGGTAAATTAATCTAAAGTTAAACATGAGGTTTAAACACTGTTATTTAAATTGTTTCACTGAGAAACTTCCGGCTTGCTATATTATTTCTTGCTAATGTTTAAAATGTGAAAATTTAAATGGATGGATGGATGGATGGATGGATGGTTGATTTTTACTATGTATATCCAAAACGAAACGGATCTCGGCGAAATTTGGTATAGATGTATATATAGGCTACGTAGAATCGATAACTCCGAAAGTTTCAACATGTCTTATTAAAATTTGGTAGTAATAAGACATGAGGTGATTGAAACCGTTTTCGTTCAGAGTAAGTAGTTTTATAATGTGTCTCAGTGCCGAGCGGCGACGACATGGCGTTCGTGTCTGTATGGTGCCGCGTGTCGCGCGCCTCCTCCGACGGTCGGCTGCTCGCCGCCTTCTGGCCGCTCTTCGTGCTGCGCTCTCATCTCTCACTAGACACCGAGGTATTTCTTAAAAAAAATTACAAGAATTACAACAGTGTCCCTTTATTGCCGCACTCAGCCTCAGAGGCGTAGTGAGCCTATCTCGCGCCCGGGGCACAATACCTTTTTAGCCCCCCCCCCCGTCTATTAGAAAACCATATAATTTTTATATCTAAAATATACTTACGAACTGATTAAATTACATATTGAAGTTAAACTAATTCGCAAAGGACTTAATTTTTTCTCACTTTGTGTGTTTGTGGGCGCTAATCTTAGAAACGGCTTAACCGATTTTAATTTTATTTACACTGGCGTGTTGTAACAAGCGCCACTTAACATTTAATGCCATTTTATGCCAATTGGTGTATAAAAACAAACTGTATTAATTGAAAACGATTTTAGTTATTATAAATTATAAATTGCAATGTAAAGGTATGTCTATTATTAATGTTATCAATCCTAAGAAATAGACCACAATATATTCAAGGAAAATGGCACTTTAAAGTGCGAGAATATGGATGACGGTCCACTATTCCCATGCCTTTCTCTACCTGTGCGTTGTTGGTTCGCGACAAATTTAATTCAATTTGGTTAGTTCAAATAAAACAATTGTATTTCAATTATTTGTTCCTATGGTAGCGCCTTTACAAATGGGCGCTTTTGAGAATTGTGAAAATATAACAGAATTGCTTTTAAAAGCCGCCATGTTGTGTTTTAACGACATTAAAACAGAGCCTGCGCAAGCAGCGAAAGCGGGCGTAGGAATTTACTTATTATATTTTTTTTATTCCAGTAAAAGATTTTTGGCGCCCCCTAAAATTTTTCGCTCAGGCTCCAACCCCGTTAGCCTGTTGGAAAATCCGCTCTTGAGCCGACAAGAATATGATAAGATACGTTGGTTTAGATTGGAAGTGTTCTGTTTCATTTATTATTGTCGCGACGTCATCTATTGATGAGTAGCAAAATTCATATCCGAAGAATATTCGAGTTGTTTCTAGAATGTTCGATCGCAGCGAGTAGTGCAAATGACGTTCGCGAAAAGATATCTAGAATATTCGAAAAGGCATCGAGAATGTTCCATTATGAAGCTTATGTGATTCGGACTATCGAGAAAATCCTGGAATAAAATGACAAATGAATAACGAAAAGAAGATCGACATTCGGGGTATATAAGGCGAGTCCGTCGTGACTCGGGGCAGTCTTACGGTGGAAAGTGAACTGTGAAGAAGAAGTCCTGAGCGAATTGCGAAGAAGATTAAATGACCGCGGAGTGATAGTGCAAGTGTTATAGTGAAGTTAAAGTGTCAGTAAAGTACTCAGTGTTAGTGACTCTGTGTTTTGTGTGTCGTTAAGTGTAAAGGAAAATTGTGAGTGCCGTGAATCCCTGTTACTGTAAATCGCGAATAAATTAACACAAGATTTTCCAACGTGTTTTAACTCATTCCCCCGCGCTCGTAACATTATATTTGTATTGGCACATAATGTAAGGTATTTTCCAGAAATCGATTATACTTTTTTTCGCGTCCCATTTGGCGCCCTGTAAGAGCTGCGCCATTGCTAAGCCTGACAGTCATAGAGAGTACTTACATTGATCAATGTAATGCTAAGATTCGAATGTATAGAGTCATCATCTCCCCTACCTTATCCTACTACCGTAGGGTTGACACACCAGTTTTCGTCCTCCAAATAACTCGTATCATCCTTCATCTCAGACATCACTCCCTGCTTGATCATGTCACCTTTTACGCAATCCATCCATCTCTTTCTACCTCTACCGGTGTACCTCCACACTCATAACTAACGTCCTTGTTACATACGACTCATCCCTCATAACATGCCCATACCAAGCTAGCATATATGTAATTAATGCAAAATGTTTGTTTTTGTGTTGTGAAGGTGATGATAACGACAGAGTTGTCGGACACTACGGTGGGTAAGAGTGAGGGAGCGGGGCCGGGGCTGGCGCAGACAGCGCGCGGCCGCGGCGCCACTGCACACCTCACCACTCCCGGCACCACCTCCGCTAGGCATACTCTCACACTAAAATACAAGTAATCACATATTTTAATATTTTATCGCTTCTATTTTCTTATCTATCTCTATTTAGAAAACACAGAGCAATGTTTTAAAAGTGTTACGGTTGTGGAGTTTATTAGTTATTAGGTTTTATTGTACAGTCACGGAAATCCGCGGTGTTCCACTTACAGAAAAAAAAGCTTTGTTCCTTGACAATCTTACTCTTACTAATATTATAAATGCGAAAGTTTAGATGGATGGATGGATGGATGGATGGATGTTTGTTAGAGTTTGTAGCCTAAACGGCTGAACGGATTACGATGAAATTTGGTATAGATGTAAAGGATAGTCTGGAAGAACACATAGGCTACTCACTTTTGTTTTTTTTTAATTCCACGCGGACGGAGTCGCGGGCGAAAGCTAGTCTTTTATAAATAACCAATAAGGTAGCACTGAGTTACACCAACCACGTAATAATGTTACCATACTAATGTTAGCCATATACCACTGTATATGGCTAATTATTATTTATATTTATTTGTTTGTCAGTGGACAGACATTGATAAAATGGTTTTAAGTCTTCGTCTCAAAACGTTCAAACGACACCGAACACCGCCGATTTCGCCGACTTTACAGTTTTCATGATGTGTAAGTTAAGCTTGTACTGACATATTAAAATATTAAAAGTATTTTTAGAAATTAGGCATATAATCAGGTATGAATTGAGTTGTTAGTCCAAAATTTAAAAAATAATAATAATGTGTATATATATTGTTATTCAGGAACATAGATTGCTCGGTGACACCAAAGGGGGTGCCACTCCATTATGGCATCACGCAGACCTCAGTGTTCGACGAGTGCCACCCCGTACAGGACATCGACGATGTGCTCCGAGAAATTAAAACCTGGTCTGTACACGCATCTATACTATATCTATATATATTACAATATATATTATATCTATACTAATATAATAAAGCGTCAACACACACTTCTTTGTTGCCTAAGATTTTAGCAATTACAACTTATTTTTGAATAATCTTTAAAAAAAAAAGTCCTATTCTTACGTCACGCTTTAGGCTATATATTTTCACGTCACGCCATTAAACTTAGGGGCTAAATATTTTGGATAAAAACCCTTATGTGGGAAAGAGACCATAAGTTGCTGCCAACATCAAGGAAGCAGGATTGCCATGGTTTGTCATCATGACATGTCATTTTAACATTTGCAATTGATAATTTGACAATTGTAGGTAAACATTGAAATAAAGTTTTTATGATTTCACGCGGATGTAGCCGCAAGGGAACAGCTAGTCTATATCTATACTTAATATTATAAAGAGGAAAACTTTGTATTTTTGTATGTATTTGATTCACGCAAAAACTACTGGGTCGATTTTAAAAATTCTTTCACCATTATAAAGGTAATTTATCTGTGAGTAACATAGGCTATATTTTATTATTATTAATATTGAGGAACTATTAATAAACAGCGTATTTCTGGACCCCGGCGTTAAAAAATCACTATATTTTAACTTTTCGCGGCTTACGCTGCTTAAACCGTTAGAGGTATATAAAATGATGTATTAAAGAATTGTAGATCTCAAAAAGTTCTACAGAAAAAAAAAATAAAAAAAAAATGTCAGGAGAATGTAATGTAGAATAAAATTGTCCTTACAGTATTTAAATTGGACAAATACTTTAGAAGATATCGCGAACACAAACAATAAGGGTAACCGAAAAATCAGCTCACAAACTACCGGGCTTAGAAATTTGGGATCTGGCTTCAGTAGATTTCTGTAATTTCATAGATTACTACTAAGAAATACTTTAAGTAATAGGTTGAAAAAAGGGGCGAACATTAGTTTTGAACTTTTGAACTCCACGCGGACGAAGTCGTGGGCAACAGCTATATTATATACTATCACTTACTCCCTCATTAAAGGGCCTGAGGGAACTTAACGACCCAGGCGGTAGTAAGAAAGTCGGATGAAGTCGCGGGCAAAAGCTATTTATAAAATAAATCTATAAGTTTAGTGATGATCCTTGCCAATGCTATACTTACCAAGGTGCTGATGTGTGCGATTTTCAGGTTGCGAGAGTGGGGCAGCGAGGCGCGCACGGAATGGCCCTACTCTATGGTACGCCAGCACTGGCAGGGCAACTGGCAGCCCGCATTGCTGCAACCGCGCACAGACATCACGGTATGTACCTTGTCTACCCTTTGTTATACAATCCAGTAATCTTAGCACACCTCTCTCATACTTCTACTCATCTACACAAAAATGATCGTTTATTTTTTCTTTTTATCACCTATTTAAATTAGAATTTTTTTTCCTATAGAAAATATACTATCTAATACGTGTGTATGTGTGAGCAGCCCCTTAGATAAAGTGACTTTCGATTAGCGATATGGCTAGTCGATAAAATACATCAAAATGTATAGGAATAAATAATATAAACATGTGACTCACAGCGATATTGCCAAACAAATACATACACATTAGGAGGGGTAGGATGAGAGATAAGTTATAATTTCAATGTATGGTGTAGGTGCAGTACAGTGCGGTGAGCGCGGGCGGCGGGTGTTCGTTAGCAGCGCAGCTGTGGCCGATGACGTTGCTGGTGAACGCCGCGCCCGTGCCGTTAACGCTGCGTGCGCACGACGCCGCGCCCCTCTGCCGTTTAGAGCCCGGACACGTTGTGTCGCCACCCTCCACATTGCTTACGGTATACAATACCTTTCTGCCTTTATTATTACTGTCTCTTCTTTTTTACGTTCGTTAAGTCGCTTAACCACGATCTCATCTGGTGATGTCGATGTAGTCGAAAGATGGTACGCGCTAGCTTAATAAATAGCTCGCTCTTGAAGGCCCCCACGTTATGTTATGACGGAAAAACTGACGCCGGTGACTTGTTCGAATCCCTTGCAGTACGCACAAGGAACGATGACAAGAAATATTGTTGATTGATTGATAGTATTGTTTTACGCAAATAAGTATAAACATACAGTTACGGATTAGGATAATAAAGTGCATACTCTTCTCTTCCCCTGGTGTTGCGTGTTTTTTTTTATTTTTGTTTCTATTGCCTATTTCAAACACTAGTTTATATTCCTACGTTTTAGTCGAAATTAGTTTTCGTATCAATCCTTTTAAATATAGAGGAGAGGCGTCTTGCGGGCCAACGGTACGTGATTTCACCAGAACTCTGTAGACTAACGAAGGAGAAGAATGGCATGTAACATATATAGATAATTTACAGAAGCCATTCTTCCTGTCGGTGGAGATGGGTCGTGAGACGTTCGTGAGCGAGCCGCTGGTGGTGAGCGCGCACGAGGCCGGCCGGTACGGCGCGCTACCTCAAGGACACCTGGCGCTCGGCCACGCCGCCCACATCGCCATACATTGCAACCACAAGGTATACATACATACAAATTCATCCATACATCAAATCAACGCTACTATATGTATACGCGGTCGCCCTAGTATATGTTATAGTTGAATTTAATAGAAATGAGAAATGAAAATGTCAATTAATTAAATTCCAAATTTTTCATTGTTCTATAATACAAACATGTTTTAATAAGTATGTGCTTACAGCCTTACAAAGGTAAAAATTGTTAAAATAGGTTTTTATTATTTCTCATTTCCATTGTATTCGACTATACACATTGTCTGGGCCCTGACCTTGATGATGCGAATAAAACTCTCGAAGGACTAAAACGTATTTAATTGCGTAAAACGTATGTACAATATGCTTAATGGGACGCGTGTGGTCAGGGCGACGGATCTTGACGAATAGGGATGTCTTCTCGGTGGATGCCTTGCTCCCCGCCGCGTACTGCCCCCTCGCTCCCCGCAGCTCGCCTCGCCGCTCGCATAGGCGCTCTCTAGCGGCGTCCGCCGGCACCACCACAGCAGCGTGGGAGCGCGTCGCAAGCGCCGACGCGCCGCAACGCCATCTGTTGGCTTCCTATGCCATCGCAGGCGCTTTGAGGCCTTAACACACATCTTGGTAGAAAAAACAATAACGTGACTCTTAGTGGAAATTGTGTCTAGAGAGACTAGCACAAGAATCTGTTCGGAGTAAAATCAAAGGGCTTTTTGCCCGTTATTTTTTTATTTAGTATATAAAATGGTGTATTGATATCTCTAATTGTTATTTACAAAGAAACCGCGTTTTGTTTATTACAGGTTGCATTGTTTACCATGTATTTTGAAGTTAAAGAAGAAATGAACCTATTGGGCATCACCTCAACATATGTTCTCAGAAACGACATGAACACTGATATTATGGTAAGTTCTAATCGCAATAATTTTTAAATTGCTAAAATCTTGTCGTTCTCATATATAATATTCCATTTGTGATTTCAGATAACCTGCATCGCTGTTCCGGAAGGCACTGACGAAGTAGCGGTACTGAATCCGAAGTCATTTAAAGTGATCCCGCCTTCAAAGGACAAACGGTATTTCTTATATTCTGTCAGTTTAGTTAAATCGATCTTAAAAGTGAATTTAGCATTAGAATATTAACACAGTTATACATAAACCACCAAAATTCAGATATAGTGCAGAATATAAGCTTTTCTGATTAATTCGATTTTTTTTTATTTAACCACCGTACTATTATCAAGTAACTTCTTAATTTGGCAATAGAGTTAGAAATTGTGGCTATGTTTCTGTACTGTTTTACTGGCAATTAGCGAGAAAACAGTTTTTAATAGTGAATAAAGTTTCCAAACTCATAGCCTCCCTAATAGTCTATAACATTTAGTATATTGTTACGAGCGTGGGGGATAGAGTAAAACACCTTGGAAGTTCTTGTATTAATTTATTCGCGATTTACAGTAACAGGGATTCACGGCACTCACAAGTCGCCCTTGACGCCTAACGACACACAAAACACAGAGTCACTAACACTGAGTACTTTACTGACACTTTAACTTCACTATAACACTTGCACTATCACTCCGCGGTCACTTAATCTTCTTCGCAATTCGCTCAGGATTTCTTCTTCACAGTTCACTTTCCACCGTAAGACTGCCCCGAGTCACGACTGACTCCCCTTATATACCCCGCATTTCGTTCTTCTTTTCGTTATTCATTTGTAATTTTATTCCAAAACTTTCGCGATAGTCCGAACTTCATAATAGAACATTTTCGAATATTCAAATTCAATTTTCGCGAACGTCATTTTCGCTACTCGCGTTAGATGACATCGCGACAATATTGAAAATATTTGAGTCTGATGACAAGGATAAATTTAAATAATTATTTGTTTACAGTTGCGTGGGTGAGGCACTATGTCGCGCGTGGGTACATAGTCGTTGGCGTAGCGGAGCACGTGCCATCACCTATCTCTGTTTGTCGCTGTCGCACGACGCGGCCGTGCCCGTGTTGCTGGCCACGCCCCCCGAGCGCACCGGACACGCCACTCACGGCGCCCAACCATCACGACGAGCAATCGCATTGCGTGATCGCAACAATCAATCTGTATGTATATTTTTAGACAATAATAGAATTGTAACAACGTAATTAACTTTAAGACTCAAATCTATTGATCCCACCAGAATGGCGCGCTTATTCTCAATACTTCTGCATGATATTGACAGATGTCATAGGGACGGGACATATAAGCCGATAATCTAGTGTTGCGCCGATTTTTTTTAAGGATATCTATATAAAACACAGTGTGTTTTACATAATCAACCTGCCCTTGTCGCTACATAGGGTCGGCACAGTACTGCTTTTCCATATATTATTTTTCGTCATATCTGAATTCACCTCCCTATTAGAAGCTTTGGCCTGCGACTCTGTTCGCGCAGAATTAAAAAAACTTTAGCTTATGTGTTCTTCCAGACTATGATCTATATCTAGGTATTCCAAATTTCATCGAGATCTGTTCAGCCGTTTTTAACTAAGTAAGATAGATTCTTTTACGAATACAAATCCGTGAACAATGTAGATTTCTACATTTAAGAGTAGTTCCTTATAGTACAGTTTATGTGAAATAGCATATATGTGCGGTGTCCAGGTGCCCGTAGTGGTGACGCAGCACCACCACGAGGGCCGCTGGCAGATCGTGGTGGCGCGCGACCCTTGCCCGCAGTTCGTCGTGACCAACGCAACGCGCGAGTGGCTCGCAGTGGCTCAGCCTCATCAGCCTGAAGTTGACGACTACCAGCAGAATAACTCACAAATTGTCAAGGTAACTTTCTGATACCTTTAATATTTTTTGTATTATTGTTTTTTTATAAAAGGCTACATATACTTATTAGCTCTTTATAAAAATTAAAAAATGTCTGAGCTGGGAACTAGGCTTTTGATGTTCATGAGAATTGCTATTTTATTTGACTTCTTCACTATACGTCCCCAAAGAAGGGCTCGGAGCCTAAGTTGGAGCTGCTGATCCACTGCGTATTTGTTGACTTTACACATATTTTTGTTTGTCTTATGATATGATACACTCTATGATACAAATTTATAATAAAAAAAAATTAATACAGTATTTATGTATTTATACAGACAGTGTCAGAATGCGAAGGTGCCCGTTGGATATGTTCGGTGGGTCCTGGCATGAGTACGCACTACACGACGCCGGCGTACTGCGCGCGCTATCCCACGCCAGCCACTGACACCGACAACAACGACGCCTTCGCCCCAATATTCCTCACATTCGCACGAGCAACAGGTAAACAATACTAATTAAAAAAAACATTTACTATATAACTTGAAAACATGACTTATGCTCAAGGGCAGTAGACAGGGTAGTACTATTTTCGATAAGTCACGTGCTTGTATTATTTATTCTACATTTTAACACACTTTGTCGATTCTAATAATATCGCTAATCGAAAATCCGTCTAAAGGGTCAGTACAGTTAAGGTAGTAAGTGCTACAACACTAGCAGTACTGTATTGTCTACTGCTCTGCCACATTGTTTCGTCCTCTAAAAGTAGCATTTAAAAAGGAAATAACGTTATTTATACAGAAGATGAACGAAGCCCGATGTGGTGTGCGCCGGTGGGCGTGGTGACCGGCGAGCAGCTGGTGCAGCTGGCCAGCATCACGGTCAAGCTGCGCGTGCGCACCTCTCCACATTCCACACTGCTCGATCTGCAGCATGTGAAACAGGTATGCGCAAATCACTTTGACAAACTCATATGCGTTACGTCCTACTTGCAATCGTTCCTATCATATTAGTTTATCGGCGTTATTTGAAATAGTATTTGCAGTCTATTAAAACTGCTTTCTTTAATTAAAGTTTACTTTTCTGATACTAGGAACGCGTATATGTTTCATTTTTACAGGAAGAAATCTCTCTTAAGTCAATTAGACAAAACAGGATAATCCTTTAAAGTTTTACCAAACGTTTGTCGAAGTGTTTCTACTTGTAGGGTCTATTGCGTTCGAAAACATCATCTTCCTCCTTATCCTACTACCGTAGGATCGGCGCATCAGATTTTTGTCCTCCACATAACTCTCATACGTCATCTCAGTCATCGCTCCTTTTTTCATCATGTCACCTTTCACGCAATCCATCCATCTATTTCTAGATTCGAAAACAAACATATATATGTCTATATATACAACTTAATATTTATCAAACGTGGCGGACCACAGTGATTAATAAAGTTATAATTTATTTTCAGCATGACATCTCCGCGAGTGACATCAGGCAACGTTTGGTGGGTTCCTTTAGCAGCTCCACATTGCACGACCGCGTAAGTGTCTATTCAAAAATCATCAGTTTGTGGCAATCTTATTTAACTTACAAAGGCTCCCTTTATAATCAAATTTGTGTGAACGGTCCATTCGTTACTTGTTTCTTAAGAATTTGACTTTAATTCAGTATTTATAGTTGAATTGAATAGAAATGAAAAATTTGAACAATTTTACCTTTGTAAGGTTAGACCATAGACTTATGAAAAACAGATATTTTTGTATCACCAAATTAATTACTTAAATATTCCAAAATGAATCCATAGACAATAAATTACTTTCAGCCAGTGAAGTATAAATAATCCAATTTGATTATAGTTTTTTTTTCTATTTTCAGAAACACATTGACGAACGTCAATTAGTAGAACGAGTGAATGCTACAGATAATTGTAAGCATATTATTCGACATTTAAAAATTAAATATAGACAATAGGTTTTTTTCTTATAATTGATATTATTCTGTTAATTGCATGAGTAATAAATGCATGTGAAAAACAACGAGATATTAGGTTATAATATTTTAGGCAGTTTTGTTTTGGGGATCAACGGCATAACAGTAATCTTAAATTCTTTTAGATAACAATTAATCACTAAAGAAAATATTTTTCTTCGCAGTAATAGAGTATTCAAAATGTCGCTCGCGTCGCAATCATTTTATATCTCGAGGCAATTTCAATGTGAATCATGATTTGGATTCAAATCTGAGTGAACACACTATTCGCTCGACGAATTCCAAAAAAACGACATTAGATTTGGAAAAAAATACTAACGACCGCCTCTCGTTATGTGGTAAGAGGCCACTTTCATTGTGAAAGAAATTTTCACTACCTATATAATAGTTTTGTTCTAGAATGTATAAATAAGATATTTTTGTGCTACAATTTAAAGTTGAAATTAGAGTAGAAATGTAGAAGTATGAATTCATAAAGTATTGTGATTTTAATCTCTACTTTCATATTTATTGATAACTTAGATCGTAGTCGATAGAATTGTTTCATCACATTAGTCGATTCTATAACTTTTTAAGTAGTGTATAGTACTTTTAAAATGTCACATTGTATTTTTTTTGTTATGTACCTAATTATTTATTTTGTTTTATATGATTTATGTATCTTTTTTTTTTTATATTGCAATTATGATTTCTTTTATTTGTTTTATTTGTGATTCTGATATGCGTTAGGTTTGGAGCGAGAGCGGACGAGAAGCGTGCTGGCTGTGGGAAGTGAAGAATTGGATAATTCTCAGGTTTCCATAGCGCAATGTCTCTCAGAGGCCGACCAGTCCAGTTTCAAGGAACTTTGTAATTATTTGCTATTTACATTTCTTTGATTATATTTGTACTGTTCTGTTTGTTCAATAATATATTTTAAAAATATACCAAAAGCAGTAATAAGGTTTCGTTTTCTGATTTCTTATAATGATTAAACTAAAGTGTACTATGAATATAAATGATTTCATGATTTATATGATTGATTATTGTGAATTATAATTCACCTGTGTTTATTTACTGTGAGTAAGCTAGTGAACGTTTGCAGTGTACAGCGGCGATCGGGAGGAAGGAGGTGAGGGTGGTTGGGTTTGGGCCGGCGGGGAACGCGCCGTGTGCGAGGTGCGCGGCGTGCACGTGCGTCTCGCCGCCGATGCCGACTGCGTACCGCTCGTCGCTATGCACCTCGACAACCTGCTGGCCATCAACCACGCGGATATGAATGTATGCAATACCATACATCAACAACACAACAAAATACGGTTGTTGTTGAAATCAGTGTTGTTTCTAAGGAAATTTCGAGTAGCTTTAGTACAGTAAAATCTACACAAAGCTAGTGTGTAAACGTCAGATTAAGTAGCATTACATGATCCGGTGCTCTTTTGCTCGCTTTTTCTATATAAAAAACCTGCCCTGTTGGCAGAATACATAGATTTTTTCCAGTTAGCACGTCGCCAAGTCATGTTCCGGGTGTTGTATTTTAATTACACTCAAACGTTCGACATATATCAATGTCAAGCAGGGTGAATCCTTGTATTGTAATATAAATGTAACATTGCAGAGAGGGCGAGCGACGATATCAGTATCGTCCCTGCAGATCGACAACGCTCAGTACTCGAGCGGGGAGTACGACTTCGCTGTTGTGGCCACGTCGCGCGCGCCGCTGCCCGCTGCCCCGCGCTGGCCGCCGCTGTGGGCCACCACGCCGCCGCACTACCACACCGAACAAGATGTACTCAACATAGATATTATCACCGAAGCGTGGAATGTCATTGAACAAGATTTCTGTGGTGAGACATGGCTATTTTTACAGAAAACAATTCCAAACAAAGTTAATACGAGCTGTTCCCGTGAGGCTTCATCCGCATCAAATTATAAAAACTTTTTCCCACATGAGATGTTTTTCCAATCTATTTACCCCCTAAGTTTAATAGCGTGAAAATATATAACCTAAAGCGTGTCGTAAGTGTAGGGCATTTTATTAAAGAAATAATTATTCTGAAATAAAAATATGCTGTGATTGCTCACATCCTACGCCATGAATTATTGTGTGTTTACGCTTTATTATATTAGTATAGAAGATTAAAGAAATGTTAATATTACATGTATCAGAGATAACGGAAGTGGAGGTGCGGGTGGGTGCGCTCGCGCTGTACATAGAGGACGCGTACGTGCGTCAGTTGGCCGCGTTGCTGCGGGAGGCGTGGCTGGCGCGGGACCAAGACGAGTGCGCGCACGTGCTCGCTGCAACGCGCGTCATGCAGCGCCCCCTACGTCTGCGCACGCTCACCGTCATGCCGATTGATTTGTTGCTCACTCTGCATACCGCCGTCAGTATTGACATTTTATTATTTGATTGTCATCACATAATAATAATAATGTAATCTACATACGAGATTACATGTCCGTTTTCTAATTTTATATTGCATAAGTTATTAATATAGATTAGGAATAACGTCGGGCCTAAGACACTTCCCTGTGGGACTCCAAAAGTCATGTTATAGTCATTACTTGTGTAATTTCCTACTCTCACCCTTTGCGTACGGTTAGTTAGGTAATCTTTTATAAGTTTTAGTTGCATATCTCTAACTCCGATTCTTTCTAGTTTTTCTACCAGGGTGGAAACAGAGACGGTGTCGAAGGCTTTTTTCAAATCAAAATAAATAGCCATACTTTTTTTTCCACGATCTAGTTGTTGAGTTACCTTTTTTGTTAGTTCTAAAAATTGCATCTTGAGTACACTTTCCTTGTCGAAATCCAAATTGGGAACTGGATAATCTTACTATCTTACTAATAAAACTAAATTTTTACAGTTGAGTTCAGTATAATTTTATTATAACGACTTTACATCACGACT
>LD689499.1:57899-111865 GCA_003118335.3 Papilio memnon
ATCTTTAATTTCTTTTGCATCTTATTCCTGTTTCTAATACATCGTAGTATTCCCGGGGTAATCCAGGGCTTGTTATTTCGTACGCTTTTGGTTTTTTTTTATTGTCTTCGTGTTCTCCTGTAATGCTTTAGTTAGTTTTTAAAAGGATTTCTGTCAATTTATTAGGGTTGTCGTAATACATTAATTCCGTTAAATTTTTATTCGCAAGAGAGATCAATGCTTCCTCCATATTAATAATCGTTTTTGTCGTAGGACACAACCTTATTTTCTTAACTTTAGATAAGTACAGTAAAACCATTTGGTGATATGTTATTGTCGTATTTAATATAACTACTGAAGCTGAGATCATCTGTTTATTAAGTTTCCACATAAAATGGTCCAAGCAGCTGTTTTCTCTAGTCGCAGTAATGTGACCAGGTATTGTTCCTAGTTCTGAGAGCATGTTTAAATACATATGTCTATTATTATATTCCGAAATGGATTCATTAACCTTTTGTAATAAGATTTATATTAATATCACCAGTTATAATAGTATAATGTTTTGGTGTTTGTTAATTGTATTATATTTAGGTGCAAGCGGAGGGATTCTTTATTTTATTGTTTACATTTGTCAAATGTCAAAATGACATGACATGATGACAAACCATGGCAATCTTGCTTCCTTGATGTTGGCTGCAACTTATGATCTCTTTCCCACATTAGGGTTTTTATCCAAAATATTTACTTCCTAAGTTTAATGGCGTGAAAATATATAGCCTAAAGCGTGACGTAAGTGTAGGGCTTTTTATTAAAAATAGAATTATTAAAAAATATGCTGTGATTGCTGACATCTTAGGTAACAACGATGTGTGTGTTTACGCTTTATTATATTAGTAAAGATTAATATAATTTAAACTCATTATGATTTAATTAATTGTAGTTTCGAATACTTACGTATGTTTTGCAGGCGCACATGTACATTGCATTAGACCAGAGTCCGTTGAGGCTGGCGGCGTTCCGGCAGCGCGGGATGGTCACCTCGGTGGAGCGGCTCACGCACGCCTTCACCGTACACTATCTCTCCGCAGCATTGCTCAGCGCAGGTCCCCATGCTCGATACTTATATTGTTCTTTAACGTAGTAATTTTTTTATTTAGTAGTCGCTAAAGAGATATGATCAAGGAAGGTTTTAATGATATACTTTTTATTGTTGTTTTTATATTGTAGGTTTTTTTTTAACTTCTTCTCACTCCCTTCCATCGCGAGGGATCGCTATCGATATACTATCCTTCACGGTGGTTTAAGATATATGTTACAGTTAAATATTTAAGAGTTACAGGTGAGATATCATAAGATTATACGAGTACAAATATATTTTTTCTTTTTTCCCCTTTTCTTTCTTTTCCTTTTTCTATAATTAATTATCACTTTTGTATTGTAGGTTGGGTGGTTGGTGGTCTGGAGTTGGTGGGCGCGCCTGTAGCGCTGGCGGCGCGTGTGGTGGGTGCGGGCGGAGGCGTGCGGGGCGTGGCGAGCGCGACCGCGGCCGCTGTACTGCGCTCGCTCAGCGCCGCCGCTAGTTCCCTGGCCCGCAACCTCGACTTGCTCGCCGGGGATATTGAACACACGGACCGAGCCGCAGCTGCCAGGTATCATCATTTGTTTCTGCGGCAGAATAGAGAGTAGACTTTAACATAATTTAACTATATTTCGCTCGCGACTCCGTCCGCCTGGATTTAAAAAAAAGTGCCTATGTGTTCTTCCAGACAATGCTATATTCCAAATTTTATCCAGATCCGTCCAACCGTTAAGGCTATAAACTCTAATAAACATCTATCCATCCATCTAAACTTTCCTATTTATAATATTAGTAAGATTAAAGTTCATCATATCTTTTAGGAGACAACCACCTTCCAGTTTATTAGCCGGTCTTACAGCGGGGCTGACTAACTTCGCTATCAATATACTTGGTAAGTGACTTCCTTCTTTTTTTTATGTTTATGAATTAAAATTTTAGTTATGTTCGTTAAAAATTAAAATTAATTTTTGGTTCGCTTTGTATTCCAGGTGCGGTGGGCGGCCTCGCACACCACTCCGTGGTGGGCGTGTGTGTGGGCGAATCAGGAGGCGGGACGGCGCTGCGACGCGGATTAGTCGGCGCGTTGGCTAAGCCACTTAGTGCCACCGCTGACTTGCTCGCGTACGCCGGACAAGGCCTACTAGCGCAAACCGGCTGGGATCTAACACCACAAGTAAATATAGTAACGTTTTTGGCTACTAATAATAACGTAATACAAATATTGCACATATAGATGTGTAGAACTGTAGACTTAGAAGGCGTAAACACATACTTCTTTGTTATGCAGGATGTCAGCAATCACATCATATTGTTGAATTAAACCTTTTTAAATATAAACCTCTACACTTATAACATACTGTAGGCGTTATATTTGCACGCTATTTCATTTAGAAGCAACATTGAAAAAAAATGTCATATGGGATAAAAACCAAAATTACAAGTCCAATAGCAGCAAAAAAGCAAGATTACAAAGGCCTTCGTTGTCAAATGTAAACAATAATTTAAAATTTGATGCGGATGACGAGAATAGCTAGTGGGTAGATAAAACTGTCTGTATTTTTAATAAAATTGTATACAAACAGCCACGGGCGTGGGGCGGGAGCGAGGGTGGGGTTAGGATGGGTTCGGGGGGCGTGTGGCGGCGCGAGTGCGTACGCTGGGCGTTTCGACTCGCCGACCTGCCCGCGCTCGCCGGCTTCCGAGTGCTGCTCGACAACGCACCTCTACTGCTCGTCGTCACACACAAGGTAACCAACACTAACAGCTACATCACATACCATTTACACTATAATCTAGCGATTCAACTTTTAAGCGTAAATTTTAATTATGGTTATATTACAGTTCCTTGTAGTGGCGGATCCTCACACGGAGCGCATCGTCGAAATGATAGATCTAAAATCCTGCTCCGTGCAGCCGTTAGACGGACACATCGTTGAGGTGAATTCAATTAAATTGATATTTATTTCCATGATTAATGCCGATTGCAGTTTATGATGCTTTTATGTCTTTTAAATTGCCAAGTTTCAATGCAATTTCCTTGTAGTTGGTGGTTAAACAACGGCGGCCATCTAAGACGCCGGACAGCAACGGTCCAGATGAAGACAATGAGTACCAAGTATGTATACATCGAATCTTAATACATTAACATAAGAAATTTGGCATCGGGCATCAGTAGATTTCTGTAATTTCGTAGATTATTACTAAGATAATACTTTAGGTGATAGGTTGAAAAAAGTACATAAGTTTTGAACTTTTAAACTCCACGCGAAGTTGTGGGCAACAGCTAGTTAACATATAAAGTAGTACTTAATTTTATCAAGTGATTACGACACTATATTAAAGATTTATAGTTTACCAAAATTTTTATCATAAACAGATCAGCGCATCAGCAATGGCGCGTGTTGCACGGTACGCGGGGGCGGGAGCTGTGGGTACTAGGGTGGAGCTAGGCGGCGGGGCGGGTGTGAGGGCGAGCACTGCGGGCTCGGGGGCGGGGGCGGGGCAGGAGGCGGGCGCGCGCACGCTGCTACTGCGCACCGCGCCCCACCAGGCGTACTCCCTGCACGCTGCGCTCTGCGCAGCCACACAACACAACTGCGGAGTACACTTCCCATTACTGTAATTATACTTACACGTCGCAGATGTGGGAATACTTCCAATATACGCTATATTGCACGTTTAACTAATTTTACACATGTTTGAGTGACGTAACGCTATTTCATAAATTGAACAATATCTATTTTGACATTTTATTGTAAGACTGTTAAGCATTATGGATGTAGATTAATTTATATAACGAAATTACATGTGCCAGCTTGTAGTGGCCAAACCGCAGCAGAGGTGCAGCACGTTATACTGTATTATAGGTTTTAAGTTTTTTTTTTACCTTGACTCTATAACTCTTTTGTAACACTATGCATTACTATTACGTACTTAAATTTTTTACTGTAATTTATTATCGATGACATTTTTAATCTATAAAACTTTATAATGTTGACATCTATACAGAATCCACTTCTTATCGAAGGCATTCCTTTCCAAAATAAGTTTTTAAATGTGTATTTGGTAAAATCTTTTTTAAATAATTATAATAGAAATAAATTAATGCTACTCGCCTCAATGTAAAACCGAATTAATATTAATGAAATTTACGTATACTTTAACTTACTAAAAATTTATGAATTCTATTAGTGCTATGAATTTATATTATGTACAAACATTATATTTAAAAAATATAACCGGTTTATGAAATGATTTTTATTTACGGATATTTTTTCAGATAATTTATTTAATCTATAATGCATTTCTTTGAAATAGTATTGTGAAATTATTTTGCATTTCTGAAATATTCCAATATATTCCATTCCAGGAATATTATAATTTCTAGTATGTAGAATAGACATTCTAGAATATATCTATCTCATGGGCTTGATTAGTGCCAACAAAGATTTCAATGTCTAAAAAGTGTAAATTCATGATTATATAACTTCTTTTTAAAAATGTTACTGGTATTTATAAATGTTAATTTTATTTATTGAAAAATGTATATTTTGTTTCCAAAATGTGATTAAATTATCGTATGTTTTGTTAGTATTAGTAAAGTTATGAAGTAAAAAAATATTGGTGATTGCGAGATAATTCAATATTTTAGTGTGATGTGTTGTCTTTGAATATGCCCCTTGAATTGTATAAACGTTACAAATAAAATTAATTTACTGATTCCGTGGTATTGTTTTTATTTTCATACCTCACTAACTAGTAATCTAAAGAGCGCCTCCTCTTAGTTCTCCTCTAGTTAGCCCTCCGAAAGCATAAGTTACCTGTGTCTTTGACCTTATATTTAGTGCAATTCATATAGATCAAATCTCATTTTTACAAACTCGCATACTATTTTTAATTTTAAGAATTTTCTTTTCTATAACATGCTGACGCGCTTTTCTTCCAATTTTGAACAGAGATGTCATCCGATTCTTATTCTTTCCATGAATAGTAATTACTAATTGGTCTGAGAAAAATATTGAAGTGCAATAAGGGTATTATTCAACGGACGCGATCTCGTGGCCTCGGGTCATTATGATCCAATCAGTGACATCCTGTCGGCGCCCTATATCCTCGATGTCACTACACTCGCGTAATGGCCTAGTCTCGTCCACCTTGATGCATTAAATGAATTGTCTTTAACTAATGCTCATAAAGTTTGTAGCCTAAACGTTTGAACGGATCTCGATGAAATTTGGCATAGAGGATAGTCTAGAAGAACCCATAAGCTTTTATAACTTTTGTTTTTTAATTCCACGCGGACGGAGTTGCGGGCGAAAGCTAGTTCATTATAAAAATCTTTTTCTAAAGTCTTTTCCTTTTATCATCCGAAATAAGTTAGGTGTACCATGGTTTAAGCCTTGCATTCACGAGAATAAAGTACCATGTTTACTTGCGTACAAAATGCGTACCTATTTGTTTATGAATGCACTATTCATTTCCGAACAAATGTATCACGTATTTAGCAGGTCATTGTTCAACAAGCCGTAATTGTTGATCGTTTACGTTGGGTAAGAAAGACTAAATATATTGATTGAATGCTCCGAACAGATTCTATACATAGCAATTTTATTAAAGAATCTGCATGGATCCCAATATAATGTCATCAATACATTTAACATGGAAGTTAACTGTTAATGTAATTATGCTTAAGTGCATACGGATTGTAACTAAATAAACTTAATGTTAGTATCATACTACTTACCTAATTTATTGTTAGAACCGAAATTATCCTTGACCTCTATAAGCTCAGAACCAAAGTACGAGTACAGTCAGCAGTAATTGCATGAATATCGGAAAATCCGCCAAATCATACAAAAATTATTAGTTATTGTTATTTCCAGAGCATTTTCGGCTCAAGGGTTAATCACTTGACTTGTAATCGGCAAGTCCCGGGTTCCATTCCGGCGGGATTGTCCATTACATGGCAATGTATCAATGTGATTTTCGAATTCCATTATTTGATGTAAAATGCCATGCAAAAATCCATGAAGAAATTCAAAGATATGTGTGAACCAACCCGCACTACGCGTTCGACTAAGGGTAGGCTCCGAGCCCCTCGGTAGAGACGTCTAGTGAGCTGATGATGATGATATTATGTTATTTCCATACCAAATGCTTAAACTATTACCGTTTAATAAAGGTTAATAAGTTATGTTAATGTACACCTTAAGTACAAGGTTCTTTTTAGAAGGCATGTGCAATTGTGGGCGGTTACTTCATTGATAGTCATGAAGACATTTATGATTCAGTGTGACGTATTTATACAACGTAATTGGGACGTCACAAATATTTAGTCAGTTACAGCTGACCGCTGAGCCCATTGATGCTTGTATACACGTGATCCCTCTAACCACCACAAGCCACATGGTTTTTCACGGACAATTGTTCCTCCTGTGGTTACTATCAATTCTCATACATAAATTCTTAATAACAAAGTACAAATATTTAATAACTGGTTGCGTTGAGTGCATTTATTAAAGAAATTGGTATTAATATTTGCGTACTTACGCGACGTGCACAAACAACAAACATGTTGGAATGTTTGTATTTGCTATGATCTTGATTCTTTATTGATTGGATATGATATAAATTGTCCGGCCAAAGTGAAAACATCGGAAACATTTTGATAAGAATTTTTGATGCACGACTGTGTATGTGCGAGATATTACATCGAGATTTGTGGATGTGTAGATCAGAATACTGGGCAGTTAAAGCCATGAAAAGAGAGTCTTTTGCGAATGTTAAGATTAATGGATTACATTGGACATTATTATATTAGAAATAGACTGAAAGTCGCACCAGTGGAAGATAATTTAAGAAGCAAAATATTAGGATGGCAGCATATACAGGGAAAAATTTCATGTGACGAAGAGATATTTAAATATGAATTTCGTGGGACCGATAGGGATTGGCCTAGGAAGAGAGGAATAGATTGCTATGTTCGGAAATAAATAATTACTTAGTATAGTCATTGACAGTCAATAATCGTTGTTGATTTCATTTACATGATTAGGAAGTTATGCTGATTCCTGAGGATTCCTACATCATGCATCACTTTCATTTCGTGGTTAATTTCATTTTGTCTCTAGTCACCAGTAAAACATCGTAGACAGTTGACTCTAGTGTGGTGCGAATCTAGTCAGAGCAACTACCGACCCAACCGATACGTGGCGTACGTAATGTGGAACAGTAGGGCATTATCCACTGCGGGATAGGACAGTTCACGTCGTGAAGGCGCACCTGATTGTATTGGTGTTGCGCCGTGCGGGAAACAGGCGCGCCGCTGGCAAGACGTCACGCAGGCGCTATAAGTGCGGTGCGCGTGCGCGCCTTCGCAATCATTCGCGACCGCGCGCGCACGCCGCGCACACTCCACCGCATCTGTGTCTCTCAGTGACAACCTGTGACATCACTACGACAAAATGCCGAAAAATATTTTAGCGGAAATGGGCTCCCAGGTGGGTTTGACCCCCGCCGTCCAGAATAGAAAGGTACGTTTAAGTTTTTATTCTTATTTATTATACTATCCAATATTTGCATTCATATGTTTATTAATTATGTATGCGATTTTTTTTTCACGGTGTTTTTTTAACTGTAGCGAATTTTGCTCTAGAATTTATTAATATATTGTGCGAATATATTGTTATATATTTGAAAATGAAACGAAAATATATGTCTTTAGTAACGAATATTACAAGATTGTGAAGAGATAGAGATACCAAAACCTTCGTGTAAGATGTGAGCTAACGGATTTAATATCAACGCTTAGAAAAAACTGAGTAACTAATTTTACTTTTTTTATTCTCTTCTTTTCTTAATAGATATTGCAATATTAATTCTTTTGCATAAAATCGCGGTCTGATGTAACTGGCAATAGAGAAAATTGAGAGATCTACATTTACATACATTTTATTAAACCATTATCTTTCTTGCCTGTGGGCAACTTCTTCACTAGCCACAGTCCACAGTTTGTCGATCTCAGTAGGGACATTACTGTTTTCGCCCACCAGAGATTTTTTATTTCATAATACGAGTTTTATTGTACCACATCTTTTTTTACTGATCGTTGGCCCAGTTTTTGTTGTGAGTCATAATCAAGTATAAATTGTATAATTCGGCGTCGATTGCGAAATTGAGATTTTTTTAACCGAGATAAACATTGAATGAATTAATATGGTTTGTAAGTAATTAACAATAAGATGAAAATGATGATAACGATCGGTAGCCGTTGAAAAGAAGCTTATGAAATCTACCGAGCATATTAGGTACTAAAGTTGGAAAATATTTTTATTACATTGTTCGTAAGCCAACAAGAACTGTAAAATGTCCCACAATAATTGATTCATATACGTCTTGAAATATTCAATAATAAAATTGTCAATTCCTCTTCTTTTTAAAGGCCCAAGAATCGCATTTAAATGGGGCCATGGCAGCTGAAATATTAGCTAAAACAATAACATGAGGTAATTACAAATTTTCGTAAGCGGAAAGATCTTTGAGTCCTATACAAAATCTATCGGTCTATAAAACGGTAGCGCGGCCACGAGGTCGGACGTAAATAAATCGACCAACCCAACGTCAATATCGCTTTTTACTATGCGAATGCACAATATTGGTTTGCAAATTTGATCCGCCGGCCCGAGAAGTGCAGTGTATGAACACTAGTTGGTATGCGTTTGCAGAAATTAGCCATCAGCGATGTCTATAGATGGAATATTCTCGTACTTTACCTTCCGGACAGACGCACAATGCAGTATTAACAAACAGTGCATCGACCGACTTTCAGCTGTTTCAATTATTATTTGTGAAGAGCTGCCCTATTCAGATTTTTATAACATTCCCATTTCAAACGGGAGTACACCAATGTAAGTTATTTAGGATGTGATGTGTCTACATCCAAATATACATTCATACATACATTCATACATACATTAATCTTCCAATCCCGGTGCCATGCTGTATGAAGGGGGAGGGGGTGTTGGGCCTCTGGGACCACACTCATCAGACGAGACGCGGAATTACTTCCACTTCACGCCTGTTTTCTGTGTTGTCGTGGTATTGCACCGGGCGAGCCGGCATATTCGTGCGAAGATGTTAAAGCGGGCTCTACCACTGTGAAAATGATGATGAATGATTTGAAAATGAATTATACCTTTTACAGTTTATTTGCATCATTTGCCCCACTGCCACTCGTGTAATCACGAAGATATAATTCATGTAATGATGTTTTGTTTTATTAATTCTGTAGTTAGTCCTCCTGCAGGTCATTGGTCTGTGACATGACCACGTATCTTTTAGTTTTATTTTAATTAAAGTATTGGTAATTTGACAAGCAAAGGTATCGGTTGTAGGTATACAATTTAAATTAAAAAATGGTACCTGAGGGCCTTTTTTTCGCCTAATTTTTGTATTCTGGATTATGTATCATATCTATAAGGTAGGGTATCCATATATCGGTAATTCGACTGTAAATTTCAGTTCAAAATTGGGTTATATCATAAATCGGAGCTTAGTGGAAAATTATAAAATGTTATAATAAGTGATTGTTTTTAAGTGAAATAAATAAGGGGTTGTTATTAGCAGTGATTAAGCTTCATGATCTATGAACGGCTTTGAGGACGTCGCGACCGGACATAAGAGGTCTGTCGCTTGCGCTAATGAATACCACGTTTGTTCGCGTTTCGCTCCTTCTACTTTAAAACTGTTATGTCGCCATATTAAACATTGTTATCTTTAGAACTCTGACTATGTCAAAACAGAATAATAAATTGCGATTAATTCATTTTGTACAATTTTCATTTCACTGATCGCATTATAAACTTGAATATTAAATTACTATTGCAGCTTCTGTTACTCTGCAAAACTTGTTCTTTAAGTGCCTTAGTACAGCGACTCCAAAATTACTTTTTAAATATATCATAAAACATAAACGTTTTAGATCTTTTCATTTTTTTGCAAGAAAATACTTATAGATTGATAGTACGTGATCATTTTTAATATAAGTAAACTAGCTGTTTCCGTGCGGCTTCATCCGCGTCACATTATAAAAACTTTATTTTATTATTTACATTTGTGACATTCTCAATTGCAAATGTCAAATGCACAAATGAGAACGATGGCAATTTTGCTTCCTTGATGTTGGCAGCAACTTATGGTCTCTTTCCCACATTAGGTTTTTTATCCAATTTATTTACCCCCTAAGCGTGAAAATATACAGTCTTAAGCGTGACGTAATTGTAGAGGTTTTTACTAAAAAAATAATTATTCAAAAACATGCTGTAATTGCTGACAACTTACGCCACAAAGAAGTGTGTGTTTACGCTTTATTATATTAATATGTATTAATAATTTAACATAATGTATATATCAATTAATGTAAAGTAAATTATAGTAGGTACGACTATACCTAACGTCATTACTAAGCAAGGTTATCTCCGTCTACATCATATTCAATAGCAAGAACAAAATAATATCTACGAGGTCACTAAACATTTTCGTTTCGTCGTCTTGTGTGAGTGTAACCGGTATTTTATACCTCTGAAACTTGGGGTGGGACCGCGGTAAACGGACAGCTATAAGTAGTCCCTTGCGGAAGCATTACAGCTGCCCTGTTTACCGGCGATAGCAAAATGTGTGTATGGCGAACGTCAACTACATGATGATTGTTTGACACATTACGTATATGTACAATTAGTAGTTAAAGTACATATCGACTTCCTACGAACACATAAATCCATGTCTCAACCTACTGGCTAATACATAGATGAATGGTTGAGCCATATGCAATCTCTATTTCTATTCAATTTCGAAACAATGCAATTGCCAAAAATGTATCGCAGACGACAGGTGGCGCAACGCTTTACTTACACGCAAATTGTTGTCTCATTATTATTGGAAAATAGTGTAACGATGAACTGGCTAATAATCATTTAAATCATATAAATAAAATGTTTGCCTCCTGCACAATACAGAGGCTAGAGGATAGATTTTAACTGTTTGGAGTACTTTTTCAAAACATGTTTCTTATGTAAATCAAAATGACAAAATAAACAATATAAGGAAAAGTCTTCGACGATGCTTGTATTGAAGCGCTGACGAAGTAATAAGATAAGAACTCAAAGCAGTGTTTTAAATACACATAGGTACTGTTGGGTAAAATACAATTAATTACCTGTTATATTCTAAGATTTCGAAGATTGTATTTTAAATTAAAATAGCATGTGGAGAGACAGAACTGGAATAAAATATCAAATATGGTCTCATCTAGCGCTAACCAAACTACGACATAAAGCAAACAGTCGAGTTGAGTGGAGTCGAAATCGCGTTAATTCGCGCGGCAGCTTATGATGTTGCAATTATCGTCGGTGAGTAACGCCCGACTTGCCGCCGACTGACGAGCGCACGCGGCTCGCGCCTCCGCATACCGTTATTTCATAGCCAATATCATTACCAACTAAATATTCCAATGTACTTTGTCACGGGATAGAATTTTAAACAGTAAATGCGAACGAATGTTACCTTGCTATAAGTATAACTGCATAGTCATAGTAAATCAACGGATAACACCCGAGGAATGTGTTCCCCTTGGGCCGACGGGACTACGGATCCATCGGAATCGTACCACCCATAATATTTGAAATGTAAAAGACTAGCGGACTTATCATGTAGTGTATACCATTTGTATATTAAAAAAAACACTTTATTAATAAAATCAGTTGTAAAGTCATCATTGGGGCTCTGCTTCCTGAGATAGGGGGGGGACCTGTGTTACACGAGGCAGTGGCTTTGTGCTAACAATCAGCCTAAGTAAGTTACTTTACGTTTTAGGCTGTGATGTTTATGTTTTACATCAATAAGCATTGGGTTCAAAAATACTTTTACCTTGCTACGATTTCATTAATAATATGTATCTATTAAATAAAAAAAAAATAAACGTGTCATATTTCGTAACGCACGAGATGTATGAAAACTTCGGTAAAACCAAATCGAGTGCTGGTTTCTTGTTGAAAATCTCGCTCTACTAAAGTATTTCACTTTTGTTGATGTCAATCTAAACTTGTATACTGTCAACATCACGATCCTATGTTTGCATACTTATTATTATACATATTATTGCGTTCTTGCGGACGCTCGACGATTATGAACTGCCACTATGTTGTTATTGGTGTGTTTGCTATTTTTCCTCGTCTAATCACAGTAGTTTTCCATTACGGAGACCAGCCTCGTTTTTTATAAGCATTTTTCGTGTTTTTATATTTATCGTATTGTCACTTTACGTGTTCAGGAACTTGGTCTAATACTTCGCGCATAGTTTATTTATTCGAGTTCATTTTAATACAAGTTACCTGACCAGTTCTGATTTTTCAGAAGATCCAATTAATATTTAATCATGTTAGTTAATATGTTTTTTTCTCAAATTATTATTTTAATGTTTATCTAAACTTCATTTTCATTACTTAATTTCTTATTAAATTGTCAATGTTAACTTCAATTTGTTTTTACAAGAAGTTAACGAGCAGTTTGCATACGGGTTGTCAGCGGCGGCAGCGTCCGAGGAACAATTTCAGCAATCTGCCGGCGGCCGAGTTCCCGTCACTATTTACAGAGGTACAGGGACAACGCTAAGGTCGCGCTAAAAATAATTCTTGTCTATAACTAAAGAACGCGCCGAATAAGAAACGTCGGGAGCCGGCAGAGGACGCTAATGTCTTATTAATTTACGCTAACCTTGTTAACAACCCGACTTACTCATGAGGGTATTGTTTTCGTGGGTTTGTATGTTTTTATTCGACTTACTCAGGACTTTTTTATCGTGTGTCACATTCTTAGCTCATATGTGATACAGTCAGTCATTTTTGTTTTTTCATCAAATAATACTGTTATTCTCTAAAGTTTATTTCATCAGTATTGAACAAACAACGTACTATTTACTATATTTTACTATAATTCGTGTAGGAAATAAATAGAACACGCGAATAGTTACGTTTTGTGTTGTCGTTGCCTCGTTCTTCATAACAATAAATAGCTAGCTTTGACGCTACTTCGTTCAGGTTCCTATTTTACAGAGATAACTAGTAAACTAGATAGTCATTGTCCCTATAATATACGAGTATTATATCAGTTATCGGTCAATTGGAATGATTCGGGGCGACAAGTGTCCGTGAAGTGTTTCAGCTGGAAAATGTATTATACTAAATTACCACACCACTATTTTCCGAAGATAATGAAGGAAATACTCGAAAACTGCAAAGTTTGTCATTACCCTAGTCCCCTGTAGCGAGGTCGTTGGTGTTTGTTAGACTTTAGCAATTATCATAAATAGGATCACATAGTGTATGTAACTTCGCCTAGTACTTCTCTATTAGGATTGATTTTAAAATCTCCATCATCCCAATAAGTCATTGCTGAATCTTGCCATTCTTATCTACAAAGTTACTTCTACAAGGAAAGATCACAATCTTATAAGCTTAGAAATCATCTGGTCACCATTTAATACCTGCATCTCGTTAAGCCTAAAAAACTTCCAGTGTATGTAGCCAACGTTCATGTTATACTTCATAAATCTATACTTCTGTATACTAATATAATAAAGCGTAAACACACACTTCTTTGTTGCCTAAGATGTCAGCAATTTCAGCATATTTTTGAATAATTCTTTTTGTAATAATAAGCCCTACACTTACGTTACGCTTTAGGCTATATATTTTCATGCCATTAAACTTAGGGGGTAAATATTTTGGGTAAAAACCCTAATGTGGGAAAGAGACCATAAGTTGCTGCCAACATCAAGGAAGCAAGGTTGCCATGGTTTGTCATCATGTCATGTGATTTCGACATTTGCAATTGATAATTTGACAAATGCAGGTAAACAATGAAATATTTTTTTTATAATTTCACGCGGATGAAGCCGCAAGGGAACAGCTAGTGTAGTATAAAATACTAGTTAAACCTTTAAAATGTTTTAATACAAGAATAGTTGAGGCATTAGTCATAGTATTGTGGCAGTTGTTTCGGTAGCAAGGTGGTCGCGCACCGCGCCGCGCCGCCATCCAACGTAACACAGCCAATGCCGCGACCACGCAATTACACGTGGAAAATAACCTAAAGAAATATCTATACATTTTTATTTGAAATTTAACAGAATTTCTTATAATCTTCAGCTATAGCTTGTGCTAGTAAAGGATCCACGGTAATAACGGTAAAGCCAAATGGATTCGAACTCACGACAAGATGATCGGATATTCACAGCTTTTTAGATTAGGCTGTTGACGCTTCAGTTAGTTCTATACTTTTATAATAATATGCCACGTCTCTGAAATCCCCAAGAGGATAAATTGATCTTCATTTACATAATTCATGTTATACGTATCAAATCCGGCTCGATGGACCAAGTCATACCGTCTGATGTCATTTATTTAAGCGCCGACATGCACATGCAAACATCAAAACCTGTTCTATATACACCTGATGTTTTCTTTTTGATTGATCAAAATTTTATCATATTTTTCATTTCAGTAAACAATGAGTTATTCTTCATATAATTGTCATAGTGTCATAGCCTAGATTATTACAACCACGATTCTCAGGCGCTATTTGCGAAATACAACATTCTTTGGTGGAAATCAGTTTACAGAAGAACCAAAGTTTCTTTATACTTTTAACGAAAAGTAATTGTTTAATATGTGACTTTATTCATTCAGACACCGAATTAGTTCATCAGCATTGTGCAGCATGTTTTATAATTTTGTGTTTTTTACATAAATAAATTGATATCGATTTTCGTTAGCGTGGGTGTCAGTCATCAAGACATGAAACCGTTTCTTTTGTTGTGTTCTGGGAAAACGAAAAATAAATCTTTTCATTCGCAGTTTGCACAAAAATTAAGAAATGGGTGAGAAAAATTAGCAAACGTATGTCAATGGAGCTTTATTCAAAGTTATTATTGTAAGATATATTTTGATTCCAAATAAAGTATTTTTCCACGCTTTGTTTGTTTTAGTTGTATTGCGGTTTAGGACTTAGTCATTTTACTAATTGACTACGTCAATAACTTAATGCTGTCCTAATAGCTAATAATCTACATATAGTTTATGGAAAAGTGATGATTGAAAATTGGTTATTGTAATCATACGAGTCCCGCTTCTACCGAAAACACTGCACAATGAACCTTTATACATCTTGTTAATTAAAAAGTAATCCATCTAGTGATGTTCATTCATAGCTGTGTACTACTTAGATAACTAACCATTTTTCTTCTACTAAAATGTGTCAATTTATTTACTTCATTATTGAATTCAAAGTCTTGTTTGTATTTCATGTTTTGTTTTGTTTGAGGCACCGCAGTCGATTATTTTTTTTACGAAGTCCTTGCTGTTAAGGTTTCATGATGGGTTAACAACCTCATTGACCTAAAGAAAACATATGAATCTCGATAACATCTTGTTTATACATTTGTGTATTTTTAAAGAAAAACAACAACATTTACATAAAAAAAAACATAATGGATGTTATAACGTTGTATTTCTAGGTCAAAAAAACTATTTAACGCTCTACACGATCTCAAAATTGCTACATTTAGGAGTAATTATAATACTGTAGTCACAGACTCAGAGTACAATTTATGTAATTGAACAGGTGTGAGCATGTGTTTGAAATAATTGCAGAAGATGACGTACGTACTAGCTCTTGCACTTGACATTCAGTTTTACACTACCACTTGAAAAGTTTACTTACTATAACTTCACTTTTGAAAGATTTTTTTCTAAACAATATGTTTTTATACAATTATTGCGATAGTGGAATTACACGGTAACGTTGGTTCCAGCTAACAATAACCATATGGTGGACCTCCAACTGCAGAACTCACCCAGTGGGCCCCCAAAGACTACTCGTACCTACATGGTAGCGACTCCAAAGATTGTAACCGAACCATTGCATTAATTCAATTTTTTCAAACTACAACAACAAACTCACGTACGCGATACATAGAGGGGCCAAGCTGAAATTACTGATTTCTTTTTGCCCTGGCAAACTTCTCGCTTTCTATATTCATACATGTACGCATACATGTTCGTCGGTTTCGATTGCTCTAAATACCGCCCTTTCTTAGTATCTTACTGATGTGGTAAGTTTTTCAATAGAACTTTAAAGCTCTAACACATTTCAGTATCGCATTTGAAGTATAATCTGGGTTTATTGGAACCTCAATTAACGTGTTAAGTCATTTCTTATTAGGAATCCCGCCCATTTCCTTTAGGTTTTTTCCTTTTTGGTTTTACCCGCATTTTCCTTTTACACGAAATGAAACAATTACTAAGTGACATTCGCATTGATATAAATCATTGTTTATTTTAATATAGGTACATATTGGTTTACGCTTTAGCTCACTTACTCGTACAATTATATCATAACCTTGTGGTTAGAGTGCCTACTTTATACGAATGATTTCATTGAATATTTTGTGACCTTTAGTTTCAAACTAAAACGGGACATTTTCTCTATATGTTTTTAATCTTTTTTGTAAGACAACTGGTTGTAAACTTAACAGCATCGATAAAACAGAATGTGTTCCGCAGTTACCAGATGTTTACCGTTGGGCCTCTCAGCCCACTGTTCTCTCATCATCATCATCACCAGCTCACTATACGTCCCCACCGAGGAGCTCGGAGCCTACCCTAAAGTTAGGGTGACTAAGCCATAGTCAACCACGCTGGCCAAGTGCGGGTTTGGTTGACTTCACACATATCTTTGAATTTCTTCGCCGATATGTGCAGGTTGCATTACGATGTTTTCCTTCACCGTAAGAACGTCGGATAAATGATGTACATGTGAAAATTCGAAAAATCGAAAAATCACATTGGTACATGGCAGCGGGATTCGAACCCAAGACCTGTAGATTACAAGTCAAGTGCCCAAACCTCTGAGCCAACGACGCTCTACTGTTCTCTCGGCCCGAAAAAAATTTTATCCATTAGGCCGATCGAATCCAAATATATCCATACAATCAATCGATCCAAGAGGACAAAATCCGATTGAGTTGATCGATCGGTGAGCCGATCAGCCCAACGGGAAACACCCTTAACGGCTAAACTAATTGAGGATGAAAAGTCATTCGTACTTTAAGATGTGTCGTAAGAAATAAAACCGGCAGAAATTATTGTAAATGTAATTTTTGAAGCATAATTAGTGGTGTAACTACGTCTGTGGTGTTTAGCGAGGGTGATATCATGCACTTGTACGTGGCTGATGCATCACCTCGGGACAATTTACACCATCACTCTTCGGCTCATTAACACGTCGTCAGACCACTTTAATATAATACACATAACTATTCTATCACACCAAGTGAACTACGTAGAATTCAGAAGAATATAGACTTTTAGGCTCATATTTAAATACTTATTTTCAATTTCTTCCTTAAATTTTCAATGGATGCAATATTTACAATATACATGCTGGTGTATGAAAAATCTTGCATCTAATCAAAAATACCACAGGCTATGATTTATACTTTGGAATTTTGGGTTTGTTTACTCGATGATAAAGCTAGTGTTTTAGACAATCAAACGAATTCTACATTTAGTTGGAGTGGTTGTTGAGATATCGTAAAGGATGCGATTATCGAAGACATGTCCTCTGTAAACAGCGAGAAGTGGCGAACTGAGGTCGATTGTAACGCCGAGGGCACTGCCCCAAGTGTTAATCTTTCATATAATACAAATCAGAACATATTACTTAGAAATTGACTTGTTTATGTTCATTTTTTTAATTCACTGAAAGTTATGGTTAAACATGATGCTGAACCATAGCATTATTTTGGAGAAAGGATCCTGCTAGACTCTAAGTACTAGAAAGGATTGCATAATTAAATTAAATTTTCAGTGTTAACAAGGTGTAATTGACTGCTATTAACTGTGCATAATATTTTAACAAAGATGAATAGTAAGTATTATATAATACAATCTGAATTGTGTACACGAATATTTTTAACTACAGGTAATAATGTATTTTTCACCTTAATTTTAAATTTGCACGTGTGATGAAAGGGCTTACTTATTTACATAATTATATATGAACACGCGTATCTATAAAACGATCGACTGATCACGGAACTCGTAAGAGACCAATTTGTACGGTGTAAATACGCGTAGTTTGAAACGAAGATCGAATGGAGTGTGTTGATTTAATTAAACACTACCAAGCCAAGCCTAGATGCCTACAACAGCTACTTTAGTTAATTATAATACTTAAATGCAGAAAAAATTGTAGAATTAACTAAAAATATGCAAGACATTATTTTTGCGGCCTTGATCTCTTTTCTCTGCGGTAAAAAGCCACATAAGATGTTTATAATTAGCACATGCCGTATTATTACCGTAAATTTCAATTGCCGTGATAACTGAACTGTTATCTCTTTTCTTTTCATACAAGATGAGAAGGATGTTAACATTTTTGTAATACAGGTATTACTATAGTGGGGGTCTACGTTATTCGAAAACAAAGTAGAAACTTCCTAGAGCAAAGGCATGAAGAGGACAACTTGACGTATCAACTGCGAGGGTATTTTTCTCAAATATTTTTGGATAGTATTAAATGTTTAAAAGGTGCGGTACACATTGTACGCTACAGGAAAATCGTTCAAAATAACAAATAATCTCGACTAAGCCGTTTACCTTCACTTTTAAAAGATTTTTGCCTGATGCCAACTGTAGTAGCAACTATTTAAATTTAAACCCAATGATTAGAGAAGATATCGTTTCTGTAAATCCAATTGTCACGTTCTGGCAAAAAAAAAAGTTTGGCATAACAGATACATAGATGTGGCGAGTTTTGCAGACTTCATAATATCTGTTCAATTTAAATGCTTAAAGTATTCACACAAGGTGTCTGAATGTAAACTATTAAACATTGTACATTTTGCTTAATTCACACCTTGAAATTACATGATCTATTTACTTTTATTGATGTTTTGTTTTCGAGCGTTAACTCATTTTTAACCAGTTAAAGATTCGCGTTATTCGGTCCAAGTCGAAACTATGCTATTTTGTCTTCCGTCTATTTTGTTTTCCCGGGCAATTTTTCTAGTAAAATTGTTTTTTTCACAACTGTGACGTACGAGTAGAAAATACAAAAACAAGTACTGATGTAACTATTTCTTATTATTTTTGTAAATTGAGGTAATTACATTTTTCTAAAATGAAATTAACAAAAGCAATCCTTTACACACACACAAAGGTTTTGTTTAAAATTATGTACATATTTTAATTAATTCAAAGTTATTATGGGTGTAAGTGAATGCAATAGAGGTTGTCGCGTGCTGGTTGATGGTTGTCGACTAAGTTCGAAGGACGACCGCATTTGCCGGCTGCTGGTCGACCTACAAGCGTCAACATTTACAACAGAAGTCATGTAGTCAAGCCGAATTTAACCTGTCTGTTATTCAACTGTCTATTTATTTGATTATGTTACTGTGTGTAAACCACTTGTGAAAACAACTCTGTATGTTTGCAAAAGTTGTCTCTTTGTTATGAGTTAACTTCTTGTCAACTAGGGCTAACCTCGAACCTATTTCTTTTATTTTTGTGTTCTTACAGTTGTTAAATATAATATACTCTAAACAGGTTTTTAGCAAACGGTGCATATTATTACAGATACCGAAATTTTATATCATTTAGTATACGACACTAATAAAAAACGCTCACGGTTATTTCTCAGAGTGAGCAAGAGACTTGTTGAGAGCAATGTTTTTATACCTTTCTGACTCATTTTTACTTTTTTACATTTGGTAATAGTTTTCATAGATATGTATGTATTTTTCTCATGGGTTTTTTATGTGTGTGTATTCCATTGTAACATTTTGTATCCTTAAATGATAACGATATTTTCAAAATGAACCAGTAATTTGAGACGTATTTCTTTACAGAAATGCAAAAAACGCCGGAATATAACGATAGGTATGGTTCATGTTAATTTAGTTTAGTATATATTTCTATATAAGACTTAAAATGCCAGGTATCGAAGATTTACGTAGCCATGTGTAAAAATTGCTTGGTGAAATGTCTTAAAAATAGGCTACGAACAATAGTCTTATTTCACTTAAGCACTTCACTATTGATTAGATCTGTGCACACGCGAAGTCCGCAACTCCTTTGATCGTCGCGATTCCAATATAGTATTACGTATTTTATTAACGACTACCATCCAGTGTTACAAATCCTCAAGTGATCCTTTCTGCCTTGCTTAAAATATGTTTTGCTACGCACAAGCTGTCCAAAATAAATTGTTGCTATGCGGTTGATGTCATGTCATTTTAACCTAGAACCAGTCTGGACGCTCGTTAATATGTTGCGTTAAACATTTTAATAGTTCATTAATTCTTAAATTATAAATAAATTATGGTTAATCAAGTTAAAGTTTGAGATTCTTAATAGAACCGTCTAAGTTGTTTTTTTTTTCATTTATATTATCGTCCTAAGGTCAAAACTAGAGTTAACCAGAGATTTTTTAACAATCGATTTAGAAAACCGGGTATCAAAACCGCTAGAACGTAGTCAAATCCGTGAACTGCTTATGAGTAGTTTGTACTTTGTAACATCTATACTAATATAGATATATGTAATACTATCTATATTAGTATAGATTTTATTGCTTATTAAGCGTAAACACACACTTCTTTGTTGCCTAAGATGTCAGCAATTACAGCATATTTTTGAATAATTCTTTTTTTTAATAAAAAGCCCTACACTTACGTCACGCTTTAGGCTATACATTTTCACTCCATTAAACTTACGGGGTAAATATTTTGATAAAACCCTAATGTGGGAAAGAGATCATAAGTTGCTGTCAACATCAAGGAAGCAGATTGCCATGGTTTGTCATCATGTCATGTCATTTTGAAATTTGCAATTGATAATTTGACAAATGTACACAATAAAATAACGTTTTTATTATTTCACGCGGATGAAGCCGTACGCGAACAGCTAGTTAGTAGATAAAAGGGCAGTATGCGTAGATAGTGCGCGAGCGCGACTGAACCAGCGGCGCGTCAGCGTGGGACGCCTCGTGTTTCCTTGCAATTACTACACGGCCTTGTCTCTTCCACCGACCGACTCGTCTCATTCCGATTCCAAAAGTGTGCCATTAATAAACACTATTTAACAATAACATTATTTTTCGTACCAATAATAAAAATGTACAAAAAGAATCTGAACAGGTAAAACTGTAGAGTTTGAAAGGCATTTAAATTGAATATTAAATATGTAAGTAGTTTAAGATGAGTATTTCCCCAGTAGAAGTTAATTTGAAGCCATGACCTTCTACACAACATTTCGTTTGCAAAGATTCTGTTTCTCTATTTTAAAATCTAAAATTATTAAAATTATTGTTGCTTATTGACGTGAACAACTAGCTGACTAGGTAACAACTGTCGTTTAGTTTTCTTTAAATTTGTATGTTTGGTCGCTAAAAAGAGGGGAGGAATACAAATTCTTAAATCATTTGCCACATTTTGATGAACCGGTATTATTCATTCTTATCGTTTTAATATTACGTTGACTTTTTTTTCGTATTATTTCGGAAATAATTATAGGTTCGGGTAGTATATATAAACATGCTTTGTTTGAGATGAGATACGACGTTCTGCGTTCTTGCTTTGAATACTTCGTGAACTTTGCTCATTGTGATTGAAGGGCTCTGGTCGGTTTTCGTAGCAGGGGCGACACGACGCATTATATTGCAATTTTACTGATCGGCAGGATGCTTGCATTAACTCGGCGACAGATATACACTCGTCTCCTGTCCGGCCTTAATTGAGTTAGCTAACTCCGAAACTGATATTCCTTTATGTTATTTTCAGCAAGAGTGACGGTACACTCGGTTGCTTGGTTTAGTGCTTCTAAAATATACTAAAGCCTTTCACTTCCTTATCTCGTTACTTCACTATAGTAAATGAATTTGTAAGCAACACAATTGACGATCGTAAAGGATAATTGTGAGGCAGGCTTAAAGCTTCAATTTGTTTTTAGCACTATAAGGATAAAGTGTGAGGGACTTCCCCTTATATCTTTTTATGCAGTTATGTAATTTAGCCTCACCTCACCTTAGCCTACCGGGACCGGGACACTAGAACAAAACGTATCGTAAAACTCGCTTTAAAAAAATATTGAAATAATAAAAAAAAATCTTCATGCATAGAGAGGGTTGTTATTGAGCTGTTGTTTTATAAAATTAAATTATATGAAAAAATCACGGATAAAGTAATATTGATAAATAGTGTGGTATGGCGCCGGTCATATTAAAATAGCGTTGGACGCAACTAATGGTTCTTGTGAAGCGCACCGCTGCCGCTGGCAAACACCCAAATATGAAAAAACTGACCGTGTGGACAAATTCATTCATTTATTTTTAAAAACTATTTATTTTCAACATTTGAAGCGTCCTTGAAGAGTACTTGGACTCTGTGCTCTTCCTTTAAAATAGCAATATTATAATGAGGTTTTTCACATATTTTTAACATAACTAAATGTCTATATTATAATCGTGTGTTATAATTGAAATATAATCTATATTCAGTCATGAACTGTCTTTAACATTTATTCTAGAGAAACCTCAATTTCTTAACTCTTTGTTTTAATGACTGCTATAAATAGGCAATGCATTTATGGTCATAGGGATTTGGCAACTGTCAAATCAAATATAATTAAATCTAATAAAATGCGAAACACAACTCCATTCCAGTCTTATAAGGATTGATGTCTCGAAACTATCGAAAGGTTAGTTCATTAAATCTGTTTATCGAAAGGCCTTAAGCGGTGTACGCCGTGAATTAAGTAATTGTAGAACCAGATAAATCCAGATGGAACCAGTTTCTCAGATCGCGGTGCGCGCCTCAAGGTTCCGCTTGCACAAAACTTTACATTCCGCGTTTTTAGCATTATCTTCGCACTCAATGCAGTATCATCTTACCTTTATATGGTTCACATAGTACTTATACACTGCGATATCGTTGTTTCTTGAACTATCACAGTGGTAGGTAGTAGTAGTAATGAGGGTTTTCTATGCGATAGTCTTATATTCATAATAATCATAGTAATTTACACAAAGTACCGTAAAGTATCGCTTTTGGTTCAAAGGGGGGTTTAATACATTTTTTTATATAAGAAAGAGAGGCAAACGAGCAGCGAGAACACAGAGGTGGTCCACGCCGCTCATGGACATCCGAACACCAGGGGAACTACAGATGCGTTGTCGGCCTTAGTACTAATAATTTTTATTTGAATTCTCGAATCTCCTAACTTTATTCATTCTTAAATTAAATTGATCAGGGTTGTTCATTAAAAAGCGTTACTCGAGGTCTGACAATAAAAATATTTATGCTATTTCTAAAGTATTCACTCGGTTATAACATATTTTCTTAAGACCACGGTTCCACTTTCAGAAGAAATAAGCCTTAAAAATAATCTAATCTAGGGCCTAATGCATCATATTGAACACTAACACCTGGGAGACTGGCAATAAAATTAGTTTTATCCAGTTAGTTGTCAGTTGGAGAGAGAAATTGGTTATATCTGGTATTCTTGTGACACAGTTTAAAGTGTGGCGTGCATGGTAATTAGATTGGCGGTGTTGATCACTTTGCGCCAAGTACCCTTCACCTGTTACTACAGGTACATTCAATTAGCTTCAAATATTCATTGAATATTTAAATATAAATATGTGCATCTTATCACGCATTGAAATTTTCAGACATAATTTGCCTGACCTTTGCTTTTACCCGACTGGCTTTTAATGAGCATAATTTTGCAGGAATGCAACACTTGTACAATACATATTACCATCCCTTTCATTCTGGTAGAAAAACCGAGACGAGAATATTTTTTTCTCACTTACAGAACTTTCAGCAGTATCCGATATACGAAAAATTAATTCTTAAGTGACACAAAATACACTTATTAATATTGTTCACTGTTTTGTTTGATACAATTTTATGGTGATTATACAGTTCTTCGTGTATTGACGGTGGCGATGGTCGATGCTGTGCGGTGCAACACAGTGTGCAGAGTAACATAAGGGCAGAGGAAAGCGCAAAATTTTCCATTGGGACCGGTCGGCGCCGACCGGTCTGCCGGTGCTGCTGCGGCTCCTTCGCCCTCCCCTCCTCCTCGCCCTTGGCACGCACACCTGTGTACAGCCTAAAGTTCATAGGCAGCATGGCATGGTCCAACATTACGATATAACGCTTCCCTGTAACTAGTTACAAAATGTAATGTGCGCAGGATAACGACGGGTGCGCCGTTAAGTTGCCGATCTGAGTACCCAATTAAAACTATCAACATCATACATTATGAGGAAATATAATTCAAATTTTGTTATCCATAACCTTTCCTGTATTGCCATGGCGTGTTATAATATAGCAAGTTTAACTTCGGTTGATCAATCAACATCGTCTTACTCGATAAGTGATTTTTGTAAGAGAGACTACATTTCAAATATCTTTAAATTTGAAGTCACATAAATTGAATCAAAGCTTGTTATAGTTTGACTGTTTGGAAAAATCTGTCTTCTGCCTGGTTTTTGTCGAAATATTTATTGTGACTAAAATAAAAAGTCGGGAGGCGCGGCTCTGACGCGAAATATGCACGACCTGCCAAAACACACGCCAACCAGAATATTTTTAATGTTGCTGATGTTACAAAAAACACATGTAAGTTTCTTGACATTGATAAATAGCAAAAAAAAGTTTCTCATAAGAACCCTGGTAGTGCCAAACTTGTTTTGAATGCGAACTATATACATAGATATATAAGTACCATATCTATAACACAATAAGATAATGTATTGGAATAATATTTTGGCCATCTCCAAATAGTTCTTAGAATCATCGGCTATTTATAAATTCTATAACAACGGTTACTTCTTTAAAATCTGATCCTTGTGCCATATTTGTAGTTTTCAAGTTATATAAGAAAAAAAACAGACTAAATACATCATTTTGGAAGTCGGCTAAAAACGATAACATCTACATTGATACAAACATGACGGTCTAAAGCTTGTTCAAAAGCAGTCTAGAGGAATAGAGTGCTTGTCTAAACTTAAACAACTACAAAGTGCACCGTGAAGAATTGGCAGTGGTACGAAATATGATTACAAAACTATTTATACGAATGCGTCAGATAGTTTACAGTAATGTGCAGTTGGCACACGACGGGACACCATCGGTGTGACAGCTAACAACTACCACTACTGGCTGCAGAACACGTGCCCGTGTGGTGTTCTACGAAGAGGGAAACATATTTATTAGAACGTGGCTCAGACCGTGACTGACAACTGTAATTTTCAATACCGTAAAGATCTTAATATGTATTATACTTATTTTGAATTATATTGATTCTAGATGTATCGTCAGTTGTAATCAAATAAAACCTATCCGCAATTTGTATACTACCAACGAATATACTTATAAATCGACTAGCTTTCACCCGCGAGTTCGTCCGCGTGGAATAAAAAAAAACAAAAGTAAGTAGCATATGTGTCCTTCCAGACTATCCTCTACATCTATACCAAATTTCATCGAAATCCGTTCGGTCGTTTAGACTACAAACTCTAACAAACATCCATCCAACCAGCTAAACTTTCTCATCTATACTAATATAACAAAGCGTAAACACACACTGCTTTGTTGGCTAAGATGTCAGCAATTACAGCATATTTTTGAATAATCCTTTTATTAATAAAAAGCCCTACACTTACGTCACGCTTTAGGCTATATATTTTTACGTCATTAAACTTAGGGGGTAAATATTTTGGATAAAAATCTTAATGTGGGAAAGAGATAATAAGTTGCTGCCAACATCAAGGCAGCAAGATTGCCATGGTTTGTCATCATGTCATGTCATTTTGACATTTCCAATTGATAATTTGACAAATGAAAACAATAAAATAAAGTTTTTATAACTTTACGCGGATGAAGCCGCACGCGAACAGCTAGTTTATAATATTAGTATGATAAGTCATTTTTATCTAGTCTTAAATCTCCCTTGCATCAAAAAGAAAAGACCGGTATTCAAGAAATTAATCTAATTAACTACTTAACATAAAATCATGCAACCCAACTGTCGTACTCAAACTTCTTAAACCAAAATTATCACTCAGTGTACTCTTTTCTTATTAAATCTTCAATCAATCAACTCAAATCAACTCCGGGTTAGGAAGTTAATCTCGTCTGTTCGTGTTCATGGTACTTGTAACCTATCATATGCTTTTATACCTATATATACATAATACATGTACTGTTAATAGGAGTCTTCATTGATTAAAATACGAATGGAAAAATACCTGTACATATCTTATCCAACACATACATTATGAAGGTCACACGCATACGTACACATACTATAAGCATGTGAATGACAAAACACAACATTTCATAGTCATATGTATTTAGAAGTAATTTTGGTACAGGTAAATGTACCAATATACTCGTATGTACAGTATTGATTAGCACTACAAAAAGCCCTTTTTCAGTGGCCAATGGCTCACATCACGCCATAAATGCTTTAGAATTTCATCATCAATATCATTACGATGATTTTATTACCACGCGGACGGAGTCGCGGGCGAAAACTAGTTATAGTCAGAGATACAAGACTAGTGATGACCTACCCTCATTTGTTGTCCTCATGAAACCTACATTACGTGAAAGAGGACATTTTTTTAAACATGTTGTAACCGGGTTGCCTAATCCTAGCCTGGCAAGGCTATGTTTAATTGATCTCTGAAGTGGGCAATTTTTGGACCAAAAACCCCTCATCGAGTTTCCTGAAAATTTTGTCACCAATCGATAGTACGTTACGTAAACATGACTCTAAGGTGGGGTTGCCTATCTTTTTCCTGGCAGGAGTGGGGGTTGCTACCTATTAAATATTGACAAAATAGAGGCTTATTATCCTTATCGAATTTCCTCATGAAATTATACTTAAAATGAAGATATTAATGTTCCTAACACAATGGCATAGGGTTGCCACGGCTTAAAGATTCGCAAATGTATCTTAATAAAGATCGATTATATTGACAAAAAACTAACTATCATCACTAAAAATACTCCTGCCGCACTCTGGAGAAGAATGCGAATCGAACTACACCTAACACTTCGAAATCGGCCAAGCATTTAGGGTTTAGGGGCCCATGCTCGGCCTCCGTTTCCTTAGTTTCCTGCTGAAATTAAATTTAATATTATATATAGATAATAATATACATAATTTAATGGCATAGGGTTGCCTTGTCAGAATCAAACATTTAGGATCTAGGGGCCATCCTCGGCTTCTGTGTTCTGAGTTTCCTGATGAAATTATACTCAAAATGAAGAAATTAATGTGCCTAGCACAATAGCACAGGGTTGCCTTATCTAAACAAGTCCAAACACAGGGTTGCCGCGGTTCAAAGGTTCGATATAGTTAGGTTTGAAAACAAATGAGGGTAGGAAAAACGCTTTGTATCTTAGCCTATTAGATATATGTTAAACATCTATAACGAGTACCAATACCAGGGCGGTGTTAGATTTAACATGTTCACGAGAAATTATTTATAGGTAGGTACAAAGTAAATTGATGTGCATACGTAATATTATATTATATGTTACGTTTAATAAGAGCAGCCTTTTAATCTAGAGGAAACTAGCCTTCGCCCGCGACTCCGTCCACGTGAAATTAAAAAAAAACAAAAATGAGTAGCCCATGTGTTCTTCCAGACTATCCTCTACATCTATACCAAAATTCATCGAAATCTGTTTAGCCGTTTAGTCTGCAAACTCTAACAAACACCCATCCATCCATCTAAACTTTCGTATTTATAATATTACGAGTATATTAGTATGAAAGTAAAGTTTATGGGAGTTTATGAGTTTCATATAACGGGAGTTTGGCTTGTTTTAGTAAAGATGAATTAGTCTGCCAAAAAAAAAGTGGCGCCCAACTTGCATTGCCAACTCTAAAAAACTGAAATAACTAATTTCAGTCCTTTGGTAACGGCAAATATCAGCAGTAGTAACGTAATTATGATTATACGAATTGTTCAAATGCTTTCGCATAACGGTTGACAATGTCTCCGAACAAAATAATGTTATTTAAATCTATTAAACCTAATCATATCATCTCTTCTGCCCCTTATCTTATTCCCTTAGGGTCGGGTAATAGGTTTTCTTCATCCGTCAGCTCAGTCATTAGTCCCTTCTTGATCATGACACCTTTCACGCAATCCATTCATCTCTTTCTAGGTTTTACCTCTACCGGTGTAACACCCATAACTAAAGTTCTCATCAGAAGTTTCTATTGCCTGAAATGTTTTAGAAATATATAATGATATAATGATTGATTTCGTCTTAATAACGTGAAATAATTGATTTTCATGTTATTAGGAAAAAATCAGCGGGGGAGCAGGAGTTAGCCAGCGTCGTTCCGCTCCGACCTTCAACTCCACGCCTCGCTTCCATGCCCGCGCTGGCTCACGCCCAAACACTAACAAACTCAATAGTTACTCTACACACAAACACTAAAACCGTATTAGTTACCACAGGATTACCGTAGGAACCGTCTATTTGTTGTACCGATGCCAACACAGCTAATATGACGATAGATATCTTATAGTCACCGACTAAATTATTAGTTATAGCTTTCGTCCGCGACTACGACCGCTTGGAATTTAAAAAAAAACAAATGTGAGTACCCTATGTGTTTGGTATGGATGTAGACTATCCTCTACATCCATACCAAATTTCATCGAAATCCGTTCAGCCGTTTAGGCTACAAACTCTAACAAACATCCATCCATCCATCCATTTATAATATTAAGTATGATAAATCTAAATTGTTAAACGATTGCCTATTGTTGTGGCACTTTAGGAGGACGAGTTAAAATATCAAATTACTATTATTTAGATAGTGTTTTTAATATTTTCCTACTCACATTTTTTTCATCATAAATAAACCAGCACTTGACCACGATCCTACCTAAACTGAACTAAGTGAACACGCGGTCGAAGGATGGTATGGTACGTTACTCTTGAATCGCCCACGTTATAACTGGACGGGAATACTCACATTGTTCGTGATATCAAATGCCTTCGCAATTTTGGTTTTTGAGTAGACCACCACTTCTTAATCGATGCTTATATAGAACAATGTAAAGAACAGTAAAAGTGAAAGGTAATAAGTATAAACTATTGATATCTTCACGGTTGTAGATTCAATTCCATTGTTATTAATACAATGTTAAATGACTAAATCTAATATGTTCGACTGATCGTACGATAACACTGCATTCTACGGTCTACGCCACGACTCAAATATTTCGGTAATTTCTCTATAAGTATTTGCTCTTAACTAACCGCTGTCATCTTTTGTTATCAACCTTTTTAACATTAACTAGTTGGTTTTATTTCTCTGCGTCCACCACTTTGGTGCTTCACCTAGTATTTCCGGACACTTTTATGTTTGCTGTTTGACTTGTTTTTGACCGACTTCCCAAAAGAAGGAGGTACTCAAGTCGTCTGTATATTTTTCTTAAGTGTGTTACGCGATAGCTCCGGCTCTGGTGGACCGATTAGGTGGGTCCCATTTTTTTTTAAATTTTTGGAGTCAAAGACTACGCCGTAGTTAAATCGTTTAGCTCAAAATCGCTGGACGAAATTTGGGGTCATTTTTGCTTTCTTTGCTTACGTAGCCTAAACTATAAGACTTACATAAAAATGATGTATGGAAGAATTGTAGCCCTTTAAATATTTGTTTATAATTATTGTCCTAAAATCATATTTCAATATGGTCACCATGGCCAGAGATGGAAAAATGGTCCAGTTATTGAGGTCTCGCTCGGCTTCAATTTTTCAACAAGAGCTTTATCTTGTTATAGTAATTGATCCATGATATTTAGTGTCACCGCTGATTAGATCTAAAGTAATTGATTGAATTGGAGCGCAGCGGAGATTTGAAGCGGACGTGCATCGTGTCAGTGCATCCGGTTGGAAATTTGCGGGAATTACTGCAAGCTCAGTGAACGACATTACAATGTCAGTGCATTGTTGCGCCGCCGCGCCACTGTCCAGTGATATGAAGATAATTGAGACATTTGCATAGACATCGACAGACACAAATCGCAGGATGCGACTCGTTAGGCGTCAGCGCCTGTCGCCTTCTCGCAGACCACCCGGCAACTTCCGGTGTTTCAATCGACTACAAATTCTCAATGACATAATGACAATATTACCCCCGAAGTCAATTGTAGTGACACTTGTATCAATAGATACTGTCACCGCTTACATCCCCGTGGACAAAATAGAGACTACGATATTAATTAACCTTATCTATACTAATATAATATTATAAAGCGTAAACACACACTTCTTTGTTGTCTAAGATGTCAACGTTACAGCGTATTTTTGAATAATTCTTTTTTTAATAAAAACCTCTACAATTACGTCACGCCTTAGGCTATATATTTTCACGCTATTAAACTTAGGGGTAAATAAATTGGATAAAAACCCTAATGTGGGAAAGAGACCATAAGTTGCTGCCAACATCGAGGAAGCTAAATTGCCATGCATGCAATTGAGATTGTCACAAATGTAAATAATAAAATAAAGTTTTTTTTAATTTAACGCGGATCTAATCCTTTACCATATTTAGAATATGGTTCTTTTATAGGTTTTTGACAAATTTTTATTCTGTTCCATGACCTATTAGGGACCGTATTTTGCAATATTTGCAAACTTTTATGTTAGCGAACAATTTTATAGATTTTTGTTAGATTGTTCCTTATTTGTTAATGCGCAATCGAGTTTTTTTTTTTAATTTCAGCAATGTCCTATGTTTTAACAAAGATAACTTGTGTATTTCTTCAGAAGTCAGGGTACGCCACCTTTATAGGCGGAAAAGAGAATATACACTTTACCATTGCGAACTATAAAAGGTAGCGTTATACCTACTTTGTATACAAAAATGCAAAGAAGGTTGTATTCTACTTAATTAGTTTTTCGTTTCTTGCGCAGGAGGCGGCAGAATGGGCGCGACGGCACACCGGTCTCATGGTCAACCCATCTTTCGAACCAGACGAATTCGCTCCCGCAAGGTAAACTCCTATAAATATCAATAAACGTCGTGTATATGTTACTTGTATACTCGCTGTATTTTGCATGACAAGCGTACGCTGTACGAGCGTTGATACTCTATGACTTTGAATGCCCAATCGCCCCAAATGGTTGTCGCATGCAATAACTGGCATGCTAATCCGAATTCGCCCACCAAAGCTTGTGTTGAAGTGGTTTAAATTGCCTGCGACTATCAGAAATATATCAAAATGGCAAATGTTAATTAGACACACGCAGTCATCTACTTAAAGTAATTCCTCTACGAGTAACTGAAATAGAAAAGTTGCTGAATCTGCCCTAGATGTAATGCCCCACAGTGGAAAATTTATAGTACGTCACGAAACGGTGGAAAGAATAAGATAAAGATATATGAAATGAGAATGAGGCGATCGTTTCTTGATATTGTAATACAATTATACGCTTTGATGCCTTTCGCTGAAATATATGAATGATATCTTGGCTCTCTTTCAAATCTGCATTTGTTTATCTATACTTCTATACTAATATAATAAAGCGTAAACACACACTTCTTTGTTGCCTTGCAAGGGAACAGTTAGTGATACATAAATCACAAAGCCACATCAAAATGTGTTTTTAAAAGTTGCTTCTTTCAAATATTAATGACATTAGAGACCGAGAGATGCCTATTTTAAAAAGGCGCCAAAATATTTAATCTAAAAAATATGGAAAAATATTATGTTATGTTCTAAAGTGAAATTGGTTCAGTAATTTATTAATTGTTGTGGTTTTATTTACATTACAGAGAGAAACATTCAAATGTCATGCAACATATTATATAAATATGCAACTCTTGCAACAGTTGTCTTTCAGTCCATGCTTAAAATTGACGAATTACCGTTTGAAACTGTACTATACGATCAATTGTTATTTAGTCATCGGCTAAATTAATGTTATTATAATAATATTCATACTTTATAACAACGAAATTAATTTTAATTATAATAACAAGTATAAATAAAAACCGGTTTATCTCGAAATATTATCATTGGTGCATATTTCTGAAAACGCTTGACCATGATCCCACTTGAAGAAACTGAAAATGCAGTCGAAAGATGGTACGCGCTAACTTAATAGGTAGCTGTTTACTCTTCGTTTGAAGGCCCCCCACGTTATATTTGTCCGCTTGTCACGTTAACAATTTATCATTGTTTGCAGTCTATCACCAATGAAAGAAGAAAAGAAGGCACCAGGAGCAGACAAAGGGATATTCCTCGTTAGCATGACAGAGAAGAACGCCCAAGATGTCGAAGAATATGAACCATATGAGAACAGAGTGGTAGATCATCCGACCACGTGAGTTTTAGTGTCATATACACAGGTAGAAACATTTTGCTGACAAAACAAAGATATTGGTATCGTTAGTGACCTGAAAGATGACAACTTAACTACTTTGTAATACAAAGTAGACAACATAACTAGTAAAATAGTTCGCATTGTTACTTTAAAAGAACACACAGGCTACTAATTAAGTTTTTTTTTTTTAATTTCGTGCGGACGTAATCGCAGGCGACAGCGATTATATGTTAGATAGCCAAATTAAGTTGAAATTGTAATCAGAACACAAGACATTTATTTTTTTGAGTAATAAAAGTTGCTAGTTTTGCCTTGCATCGACCTTGTAAATGACAAATTACGTATGAGCGCAGGGAATTTATAATTTGAACTCGATGGAGCCAGTTAACCTTGGTAATGATTGCAATCTTCTTCCTGTACACTCTACACTCGTAGAAACGATGAGCATCGGCCCTTTTAAACTATCTTTGCTTTTGGTTATGGATCACAAGGACTTTTCCTTATCGTTTATTTCCAGGAAGCGACAATAAAGCGAAGTCGATGGGAAATAATTAATATTATTTAAACGTACAATGACGCTTAGAGGTCTGTGTACGGAAATTATATGGAGCTAGAACATTCTGACTTTTATTACATTAAGTCATTAAGTACTTTTACTGCTATTTGATACATATGAGATTGTTCAAGAACAAATTTTAACAACTTGGAGATGATCAGATTGTTATTCGGTATTTACGTGGTAACAAAGATCCATACAGTCAAACTTTCGTAATTTTTTTTTGCACTTTTAATTTACGTAACTAGATATGCGGTAAAATATGATTAATATACGTTTAGCAAAGATCACTGTCTCTGAGGTTGACAATAAGATATTATGGTTATGGCTCTGTTGACAGAATCACATTAGCATTTCGTAATACGTATGACGGCGAGGTATCGTGTATGCAGTAATAAAATGATGGAAATTTTTCTCAAGACTACCGCCTGTGACCTGCATACAAAGCAGATCTCACAGTTTATTACTGTTTTGTGCAGTGGATGTACAAAAATTTAGATAACATAATTAGAACATAACAAATGTGTACAGAAATCAGCCCCACCGACGAGCAGTAAATAATTTCCTATATGGCGAAATACATCATCATCCCACCAACAAACCACTCACAGTCGCGTCAGGTTTTCTGAAGCACGTAACATTCCAGAAATATTTGAAATAAATATTAGTTAACAGTTAAATAAACTTCATTTCACGAATTTTTGTCGTATTTCAAAATCCGTAAAATTAGTTTCATACTCAATATGATTTTTTCGTGAAATAATCAGTAAATATATCTTTGCAACAAACACTATTGAACTTATACGAGTAAGTATTTAGTTATAATATAATAGTATTTTGGAATTCCGTTGAATTGCAAAGTTTTACGAGCTATTTCATGGCAGTAAAGACTTTATTTAACAAAACAATCATTACGGTGAGGTTTTGGCTAATATAATTTATCGCTTTTCGAAATACAAAATAATAATTATTAGTTCCTATCCAACTACTAATGTTTCTTTTTATGAGCGTATTCTGTCCGTTTATATATCTATCGTATATGGAAAGAGTTATGCCAGGTATTTATCAGCGGTACATGAATTATAACCAGGAAATCCGTTGGCGAACAAAGGTTACGCACATAATCTTGCAAAATCATAAAGTTAAAATAGCAATTCATGTTCATCGACATAAATGTAGGAAGTATTAATAATAATCATTAAAATGGTCACCATAATCCAATAAAAAAATACAGGTCATGTAAATGGAAGCCATCACTATTTTCATAAAATAATGTAATCAAGAGGAATGGTACCTAATATCTTTTGTAAAGGTTATTATTAACAATATAAAAGAAGCCACAGTCGATTGCCATATAGAAACGATATCATTCTACTTCTAGCTTTTAGAAAAGAGCTCATTTAATAACTATTTATATTTTTTTCTCTAGGAACACGGAAACACTGCTACACTTGCTGAAGGGCAGTTTAGGAACCGGTATTCTAGCGATGCCGCACGCTTTCTCCAAGTCGGGTTACGTGGTGGGCGCGATCGGCACCGTTGTGATCGGCGTCCTGTGCACCTACTGCATCCACGTCCTGATGGACTCGTGCTACGTGCTATGCAAGCGGCGGAAGGTACCGTCGCTCACTTACACGGCCGCAGCGGAGGCGGCGCTATCAGAGGGCCCCAACTGGTGCAAGGCCTGCGCACCTTATTCCGCGTTAGTATTTGCATGCACACATTATCCATCGTGTAAATCTTCGTAATTGGAATTGTTGCTTTCGTTTGTGAGAACAATAAAAACGTATTGTTTTAATTGCAGCTGAGATATTTGTTGGTGTCTTTAGGTTCCACAGGGAACCCATTCTGAAGTGGTATTAATTCAAGATATAACCATGGGTATGACAGAAATTTGCTTTAATGCTGCCCATTGGAAAGAGTTAACAATTATTTGCTTTAGGGATATAATGTTTGTTCTAAGTGTTGTTTCTAGAAATAACAATAGTACGTAAATCAAGCGCAAAGTGGTATTGTTGTAGAAACTTATTCTTCCATACCTTACAATTGACGCGTTCGGATATTTTGTGTGAATACATTAAAATACGTAAATTATGTAGCTGGTCGCGTATATCAATCAAACACGCTAAATTAGTAATTGCTATTAGTTCGATTGCACCTACGACAGTCAAAGTAAAACATAAGGTATACAAAAAAAACATCAAGATAATTTCCCTTATAGCTTGGCTTATATTTGTTTACTTTGCAGGCATGTCGTGAACGCATTTCTACTAATCTATCAAATCGGCACCTGCTGCGTGTACGTGGTGTTCGTGTCTGAGAACATACAGTTTGTGCTAACGAAGCAATTCGGAATGGACGTTGCTGTGACCGAAGTTATGCTTTGGATTCTCGTACCTCTCATACTCATCAACTGGGTGCGAGACCTCAAGTACCTCGCGCCGTTCTCCGCCATCGCGAATGCAGTTACTATCGTCAGCTTCGGAATCATTCTCTATTACATATTCAGAGTTACACCTACCTTAGAAGGCAAAGTACCAGCTGGCAAAATCGGAGACTTTCCACTCTTCTTTGGAACTGTACTGTTCGCGTTAGAAGCTATCGGTGTGGTAAGTTGATAGAATTATGCAGATAGTTTTATTTATCCCCATTGGTAATAAAGCAAACTTTAACGTCTAGGTATTAATTTTTTAATAAAAAATGATGATAAGATTTAATGACCAACTGAAGCTGTTAAACTCAATTGTTTTTTTACTTTTCTTCATGGCAAAACGTCACCTCATATACAGATTCTGCCGCTGGAGAACGAAATGAAGACACCAAAGGCCTTCGTAGGGAAGTTCGGCGTTCTCAACCGCGCTATGATTAGCATCATCATTCTGTACGTCGGTATGGGCCTCTTCGGCTACCTACAGTACGGCAACGCCGCCGCCGGTAGCATTACACTCAATTTACCATCTGAAACTGAAATGTACGTTATTCACATATAATATTTATTATATTTCTTTACTATACCTACTGCTGAACACATATAGTAAGATAGATAAAAGGTTCCTATAAAACTATCATAATGATGAGTTGATAATAAATAGTGGTCGTGACCATCAAAAAAGAAGAATCTGGCATAAAAAATCATAAAAGGCCACGTTACAACTGTAAACAAATGTGTTCCACGCATTATAGTTATATTTAAATTGTTTGTTTTAGACTGGCTAGTGTGGTGCAATGCCTTCTGGCGTTCGCTATTTTCATAACACACGGGCTGGCGTGCTACGTGGCCATCGACATCTTGTGGGGCGAGTACGTCGGGCCACGCATACACTCCTCACGTCGCACACTCTGGGAGTACGTCATGAGGACGCTCGTAGTTCTTCTCACATGTTAGTTTTTTTTTCATCTATATATTATATGGCTTACGAGCAAGCCGTCACCTGAATTCCAACATTTTATATTTATATAATATACTCATTGCTAAATTCGCCGAAATAGTGAAATAACCTCTGCCCATAGACTTCCGCAGTTGCAGATGCGTTGCCTACCTATAATAAACCAAGGAGGTGACGCACCAAAAGGGATATTTATTTATTACTTGTGTTAATATAACTGCAATATTATAAACTGATCGAGGAGTCTGCCTACACTGTAGACATCCGACATGACCAACTAAGAATACGTAATAAGAGTAAAATACCGTAAATTCATATTTATACTTAGATTACTTCTACATTATAGATTACTAAATTTGTTTGCAGTTGGGATTGCGGCGGCGGTGCCAGAACTGGATCTTTTCATCTCGTTGTTCGGAGCACTATGCCTCTCGGCGCTGGGGCTGGCCTTCCCAGCTTTCATCCAAAGCTGTACCTACTGGTACTACGTATCCGATTCGGAGCGTATACGGATGATCATCAAGAACTCAATCGTTGTACTATTCGGTACATTGGGTCTAGTTGTCGGTACTTGGACCTCACTAGAGGGCATCATTGTCAAGTTTTCCGGACACGGACATGAATCTGTTGCTAATAGCACCGAGATTTTCAACCAAACAGTCTTAGCGCCGTGAAATAAGTTTGAACAAGTGAGTGAGAGTGTGAGGAGAATGCCATTATGTGCAAAATTGTCCGTGGCACCTTCTAAGTACAAATTGCGAATGGGTCGGACAGAATAGAAATAGTCAATAGCTTTCAACTTCATTCCTCTGCAAATGGAATTTACCTCAATATATAATATATATATTTTACATCAAAATTTTTACAGACAATCGTTAAGTTTTAAATGTAATACAAGTAATGTTTGATAACGTTTTTTGTTTGTCCACATGGAGCATAATAATTGTTGAGGTACATGCAACTTGTTATTTATTTGAGTATAGGTTTAGCCACGTTTTATTTGTAACGTTAGTTAAGGTATTTTCATGACATTTATTCAGTGTTTTCAACACTAAGTGAGACAGTTGTTTTATAAGAAAATAACAATGATAAGCAACAATGCAGCAATAATATGTTTTATACCTAGAGTATCGATTTAAAGAATGTAAGTAATTATGTTTAGTGTAGTTGTCCCATCTCTTTGTGAAACTAAAGCCTCGTCGTACATAGAGGCCGCTGGCAGACTTGCCGATTAGTGGAATTGTATATTTTATAATGACAAAGTGCAAATGTTATTTGGAAAGCAAATTAATTTAGTGACGGTTGTGGAAGTATTGAAATGAATTGTTCGAAGCTGTGAGATTTTATGTCAAGGGATGTGGCATTTCCGTAGAATAAGTGTTAAATAGGTACAATTAAGAATACGAGTATAAAGTATTAATATTATGATATTATTGTTAATAAACAATGTCATTGAACAAAAATTTATGATTATAGTAATTTTGTAAACCTCGCGAAATTGTTACCGAATATTTTTAATATTGACTTTTTAAAAGTTGAAGATCGGTGCATTATGGCAGCGCATGCGATGTGCCCGCCATCTTGTGCGGCTGATTCGGACTGCATTGTGCCAGAGGCTTGATCCACTCAGCAGTTTTAATACATAATCTGTGATGTTGATAGTTGATAAAATATATTTATTAAAAGTCAATGTGACTATAATCATGTGCTCATCTATTAGGAATTGTTTATAATTTCAGTTTGAAATATAGAATAGTATATTTTATGAGTTTTTTATTTCCTTCTTACCCGAATAATGTCCTCGCAAAGTCTTAGTTGTATAGTCAATTCCATTATATTCAAGCTGCAGTCTTTTATTCAACATCAATTAGCTACAACAGTTATGACTCGGTTTTAGGGGAAAGGGCTAGCACAAAACGTTTTTCTTAGCCCTTCATTGTTAACACTAAATTGCACGATAAGTTAGTAACAAACGTTTATTTTTTCACCAATTAAAAATTGAAATCGCTCTAATAGTCAGTAAAACTTAACAAGCTATTACTTATATTGTTTATTTTTTCCACGCATCGACGAGATTTTTATATCGATCTGGTTACCTGTTGAGTATCAGGTGTAGTATTTCTACAATGTGGTTGTTTGCTTCATTGCTAATTATTCTTTTGTTTTTAAAATGTGGAGATGGAAAGTTAGCTTCCATGGTAATAATCAGACTTATTTTCTTCTCTTCTCTTCTCTTTTAACTTTTTTCTTCCATCAGACAAGTTGTAGCCGACACGTTAAATTTTCAGCATCCCGTTTTAATCGCCCGTTCTTCTTTGGATTGGATGCCGAGCAGAATTAATTCCCTTTATTCTGATGTTGGAGCATGGAGCGGAAAGTTTGTAAGTTCAGTAATTCTTTGTTCGTCAGTGGACTGACTGGAAAACCGGCTTAGGGTAATATCAATTAATGATTCATCAACTGACACCGTGGACGGATTAAAACCTAACAAAACTTGTACAAACATAAGCATATAGTTGTTGTTGATAAAAAATACGATTAACGATACACCGAAAAGCTGCCCTCCACCCCCTTGCCCCTTTAGTGTCCTTTAGTTTAATATATATTGTCCTTTAGTTTAATATATATAAAAACTAGTTGTCCAGCTCGGACCTAGCCTAGATGATATACCACCAATACTCTTACAGCGACCAGTTATGGATGAAATAGAATCGGATGAAGCATTGAGATTTTATCAATTCCTTAATTACTTAGACGGAGGCAGTTTTGGTACAGGTAGGTGCTATTATTTTCGATAACTAGCCTTGGCAAATCTATCTATACATATAATAAAATTGGAGTGTCTGTTTGTAACATCAAAGGAATCAATTCCAGATTTCGGGAAGATATTTGTGATGCTGATAACGAAAATCGCATTTAAAAAAAAATATCTGTCTGTCTGTCTGTCCGCAAGCCGAGTTTGTTCCGGGTAATCTCCGAAACGGCTGGGCCGATTTATTTATTTATTTGTTGTTCAGGTCCCATAGATGAATTTGTAGATGCAATGTATAGATTAGCAAGTTATATGAAACAACAAAACAGTAGGGAAACACAAGTGAGAGGTATGCGAGAACTCGAAGCAATTAATGGTGAAAAAGGTATCTAATTTTTACATCTTATATTTCAAAATTTAAACGTAACCATACTATTTATGTGCAAATATTTAATGCCTAGTTATTTTTAGGTAACAGTATCAAAACCGTTTTAGAAATCAGCACGGTAATAATGAGGAAGAAACGAAAATTTTTCTGCACTGGTGAAGTGAAGGAGCCAATTGTTAACAATAAAATAATATGTAAAGTAAGTAAATTGTGTAAAGCAAACATTTATCATTAACACTACCATCTCTATTAATCATTATTATATTATAGGATAGAATATTATTGCCTATTGCTGGGAGTTCGTGTAGAGACGCAATCATGTATTGGCACCCAGATTTGACCGAGGAGCATTATTGCGTTGGCGCGCTAGAGTCAAAAAGTCCTGTTCATATTATGGATATAGAAGGTACTGTCTCTGAATGTAACGTGTGGTAATTTTCAGCCCAAGCCCAAGATAAATCGCTTAACATCTAGATAATAATTTGGAATAAGTGAAATCCACGTATTCAAAGCTCAAATGTACAATGTTTGTGAGTTTTTATAATTTATATTGTACCTTAAATAAATGATATTTCAGGTGAAATGTTTTGTAAAGGGGACGACTATTCTAAAAGAGAATACTTGTTAGCATGTGACTTTTACGAGGACCAAGAAGCCCCAGTTGCGGATTTACTACAATACTATCCTGACCCGGATCCAGAAATAAGCCCCAAACTATTCTAATACATCAAATTCCAAAGCATTTAATGGAATGTTTATGCTATCCGTTATTTAATAATTTTATTTTGGTGTTTATCTTTCAAAATATTATATCATATCCTTCTGGGAATACACTTTTCTTTTATTTTTCTTAAAATTTGCAAAATTAAACTTACGAATTTAATTTTGCAAGTTCGAATTCCGCTAAAAGTCAATGGGTCAAAGAAATGTTATAATTAATATAACAAATACCCGAAAGTATGAGTATCGTATTAAAAATTGCAATTTTTTTCTTCGATAGCGATTTGGCTGGGCAAGAACTAGGCGCCCGCTATATTTTTTACCTATGGACACATAAGGTGTCACTTATTTTGACGTTTTGTTTTGACAATTGTGCATGATCGCGGTTTGAAAAACTATTAAAATGTTTATTAATTTAATTTTATACTTTTAGCATAATTTATTCTCATAGAGTTATTCGTTTTAATTTCTGTTACTGCTAAGTCAAATTTAAACGTACAATTAAAAATGTGAAAGGTCAATTACTCGTAAGTCAATGTAGGTTAACTTCATCTATTACACGTTCAAGTATTATAGAAGTTTCGCAAACCATTATTATTCCTTCTTTAGTAGTTAGACTAAATCAATAAAATGAGTGAGGAACGGGTTAAAATGCGCAAACAATTAGGATTGCTAGAAGGTGTCGCTATTATATTAGGTATAATTTTTGGTAGTGGTATTTTCATTTCACCCAAGGAAGTTTTAGAAAAAACCGGGTCAGTGTGGGGGGCATTAACGGTATGGGGTGTGTGCGGAATTTTGGCAACTTTAGGTGCCATGTCATATGCTGAATTAGGTCAGTAACATATATATTTTTTTAAGTAGGTAGGTATTTGGGCTTTTGACTAAATTATATCGCTTTACTATTTCTAACATAATCATAAGTACACATATAATTAAAAATAATCTGAAAGACAAACTACTACTTATTAAATAAGTACACAAATGAAGAAGCGTTGAAATCTTTTCTGAGCAATACAATTGATTATTGGAGACAGGCCGATTACAATTAAAATAAATAATATTAATTATTGTATTGTGATGTGTAAAATCACAAGAAACAAAAATGGTGTAGGGACAAACCAGTATTTACAGCCCTAAGTTAGGGTTGTCTCAAGCTATTTGGAGGATGAACAAAAGCCTACACATTTAAGCCACAAGTACATGTAAATTATCTGCTGTTTTGATACCATTTTCACACATACTGATATGTTTATGGGATTCATTATACAGTAGCCATAGTCTGTGTTAATTGTGACTAACAATTATATTGCATATACAATTATAAAAAAAAAAAATCTCACATCATCTCCGAAGGCACAACTCTGGCGCAAAGTGGTGGCGATTACCATTATATAAATGAAGCATTTGGACCATTGCCTGCTTTTCTTTACCTGTGGGATGCAAACCTTATATTTGTGTAAGTGCAACTTGTTTTACAAGCAAACATCATATATCACTCACTACATGCACTGTTTTGTTTTAAATATATTATAACTTCCCATCTGCATGACTTCCTTCATTATCGCAATTAAATTATTTCAATACATGTCTTAACAAATCTATTGTTTTTTTCCCTGTACATCCCCCAAATTACGCAATACAATTGTATTGTTAACTCGGCCACCAAACATTATAGACTAATTAGTCTTACATGTTTAACTTCTTACTGACAATTAGGCAGCCAGAAATACAAAACCTTTTATTGAACCAAAAACAACTTTATTTAAAACTTATTTACATATTTACACTAGTAATCTCCCAAACTAAATCAATTATATCTTGCTTGATGTCCACTTCTTTACCTTCTCTATCTTTTTCGATATCTTTTCTTTAACTAAACATGCTAAAGTCTTGGTGTCCAGTATGCAACTATATTCCTACTTCTTGTCAGCCAAAGAGGTTGTATTTTACACTGAACATATCAAAAACATTGTTAATGTTCTTCACAAAACTGTCCCGCCTCCCGCCCACCATGAGATGAGGGAGAGAACTTAAAACGATGGTTACAAATACGAAACAACAACATAGACTCATAACTTCTTAAACAGTGGGCTGTATAAACTAACTTTCCAAAAAACATATCTAATAAAGTCATGGCAATTGCTTTCTTTGCTACACCTTAATTATGCAACAAAATTAGCTCTATGTCTTTATACCTGGGCAAGCTTTACCTAAATAATTGTTAAACTTGTAAACAGTGGCGGCTTGTACTTAAGTGCAATCATGTGCTGTACCATCAAAATTTAATTATCAAAAAAGAAAAAAAAACGCAAATTATGAATTAACATGATTACAACTTTGTAGTAGATAGTTAGATTGAAATTTTAATTTTAAATATCAATTTTATTGGTAACCAAGTAAGGAGTGCACTACCTGCTCTAAACCCACCAGCCGCCACTGAAAATACATGCATACTTTAAACTTGGGTTGTATTGCTTTTTGCTATTCCTAAAATACAATATAATAAGGTCTCTCTTATTTGAAGATGTAAGGGATTATATTATGTGTTATGGGTGTTACCCGTTGGGCCGATTAATTGTTGTTCAATCATACCAAATGGTAAAATTCACATTGGTTCAATTGATCCATGGGCCGACCTGTCCATAGGGACCACCCTGTTTTATTACCAAAGTTTAACCTATGGTTAAATAATACAATGGTTAATATTTTGGCTCTAGATTTATAATATTTTATGGTTCTTTGTATCTGCTTTTTTAACATGTATGAAATGTGTTCATTAAATTAGTAATTAAGTTGTTAAGTAATTTAGCAAGTGTGGAATGGCATAAATTAATAACTTTAGTATACAATTAACTCGACAAAAATATCTTTTGTGTCTTTGTAGGCCAAGTACAAATGCTATAATGGCGTTAACATTTGCAAATAATATATTGGAGCCAATATTTCCAAACTGCACAATCGATCCTTGGAGTAAAAAACTTATAGCTGCGGTAACTATTTGTAAGTATAAATATTAAAAAATAGGCTGTATAAGTGTTATGCAATTTATATGCTTCATTTCATACCTGAACTATAGCCATAGGGATGATGGGTCTCTAAGGATTTTGTAGTAGGTTTTTGCAACTATCATTACTGTGAATTTAAATGCAATGCAATGCAATCCAATGCAATATCAACTAATGTATACTTAGTGTGCAAGATTATCATTTTCAGTTGAAAGAACTGTTTTAGTGTTCCAGGATTTTAAATCTAATAATTACGACTGTTTCAGGTTTTCTAACATTCATTAATGCATATGATGTAAAGTTTACAACTCGTGTTCAAAATATTTTCATGTTTACAAAGATATCAGCGCTTATTGTCATTATCATCGGAGGAATAGTATGGATGGCTCAAGGTATTGTTATTATTTTATTGATTTTGTCTACAAGAGTATGTTGGGCAATCAATACTTTAGTCTGTTTCAATATTAATCCACGGTTTTTTAATAAGTTTTATTTCCTATAATGCATTTAGAATTGTGAACTTATCGCCTAACATGGTGACACTAAAAAATATTTCTAATAATCATAAAATATTATATTGTAGGTAAAGTAGAACATTTTCAAGACGGCTGGGCTGGAACAAAGACATCTGCCAGTGACTGGTCTGTAGCATTTTACTCCGGGATATTTTCTTACTCTGGATGGTAAGGATTTGACAATCACAATCTGTTGTATATCTTTGCTGTCTTTTCTTTAATATGAATAACTTGATTATAGGAACTACTTGAATTTCATGACTGAAGAGTTACGAGAGCCATTTGTGAACCTACCCCGGGCTATCTATATCTCACTACCTATGGTTACTGGTATCTATCTTCTTGCCAACTTATCGTACCTAGCGGTTCTGGGACCGGTTGGAGTCAGAGCTACAGATGCTATTGCTGTTGTAAGTAATCTTACTAATATTATGAATGCGAAAGATTAGATGGTTGGATGTTTGTAAGAGTTTGTTGCTTAAACAGATGCACTGATCTTAATGAAATTTGGCATAGATGTAGACGATCGCCTGGAAGAACACTCACTTTGTTTTTTTTTTAATTCCACGCGGACTGAGTCGCGGGCGAAAGCTAGTATAGTATAATTCTATAGTATTACAACTGTACATATATAGCCTTTTAAAATGTTCTGTCACAATTACTAAATAAATACAGCTTAAAATTCTTCAAAAAAAGAATATTTTCAGATCACCAATTGACATGAACTTTACAATTTGCTCATGAGTGAAAATTTTGCAAGAAATGAACTGATTAAATGTATTATTTTGTATACATTAGGACTTTGCGATCGCGTCACTGGGATGGCTGCGCTGGTGCATGCCGGCGCTGGTGGCGCTGGCGGTGCTGGGCGGGCTGTCGGTGCACGTGATGACGTCATCGCGCATGTGCTTCGCCGGCGCCCGCAATGGACACATGCCTGAACTACTCGCACATATCAATGTGGCTTGCATGTCACCTCTACCCTCACTCGTATTTCTGGTCACTACATTCGTATAAGTGAACATAAACTTTTGAAGCCTCACTTCTGTAATAGTGCCGTTTTCATCTATTTATTACAGATGCTGATATCTCTGATCATGCTGATCCCAGATAGCTTAACATCCTTGATAACGTACTGTACTGTCGTGGAGTCCTTCTTCACAACGCTCAGCTGCAGCGCCGTGCTATGGCTACGCTACAAGAAGCCACATTTACCGAGACCGATCAAGGCGAGTTTCTACCGTTGATTACTTATAAAAAACTGATGTTAAGTAAAACTTTTATTTGTGAACTAACTGTTCCCATGGCTCCATCAGTATTAAAATTATAAAAAAATAGTTTATTGCTTACATTTGTAAAACTTTCAATTTCAAATGCCAACATTCAAATGAAAGTCTTAGCTATTGGATAACAATTACTGTTATCATGGCAAACTCTCTTCTTTTCTATTGGCTTGTGGTTTTCGTTCCTTTCCCGAATATTTATTCCTATTTATTCAACCTTAAATAAATAGCATGAAAAATTATTTAAAGATATTCTGTTTTTGCCGATATCCTATATACAAAGAAGTGTGTTTACGGTTTATTTTAAAGTACAGATTTGTCATTTCTTTATTGTGTGTAGGTGAGTTTGTGGATGCCGGGTGTGTTCGTGTTGACGAGCGCGGCGTTGCTCGTGGTGCCGGCGTGGAGCGAGCCGAGGGCGGTAGCGGCGGGCGCGCTCATCACACTGACGGGCGTACCCGCATACCTCGTATTAGTGCGCCGCCCACCGAAATTCCTACTAAATATATCCAGTAAGTTTAAATATATATACTAACTAGCTGTTACTCGCGACTTCATCCACGTGAAATAAAGGGAAATTATAAAAAATACAGCCCACTAGCTTACGCCCGCGACTCCGTCCGCGTGCAATTAAAAAAAACAAATTCCATCGAGATCCGTTTTCCGTTCATTTAGTGGTTTAGGCTACAAACACTAACAAACACCCATCGATCTAAACTTTCGTATTTATAATATTAGTGAAATGTTAACCCTACATCCTACTAATATTATATAAATGCGAAAGCTTAGATGGATGGATGGATGTTTGTTAGAGTTTGTAGCCGAAACTTCTCAACGGATCTCGATGTAATTTGGCATAGATGTAGAGGAATGTCTGGAAGAATACATAAGCTACTCATTTTGTTTTTTTTTACCTACGCGGACGGAGTCGCGGATTAAAGCTAGTTTTTATATAATGTGACTCGGCACGTGGTATAACACAGTGACATAATTTAATATAATTGATACAGAACTGTTCATAGTTCCACTGTAGTGTGTACTAGCCCTACATATTAATAGAAAAAATAAAGAAGAGTGTCTTTACATACTGTAATTTGGTAAATTAATTTTCTTGATATAAATAACATTTTAAGATCATAAATGTAGGCTTTAATGACCGTACCTATTATAATATTGTATTATTTTTTTTAGCCAAATTCACCCACACGTGTCAGAAATTGTTCCTGTCGGCGGTCGAAGATGATAAAGGCGAATGATTTTTTTCGAGATTTAATGTGATCCTTCAAACACTGCCATCGTATATAATGTCACAATTTCAGTTTTCCCTTAATTTAATATTATTCGCTTATTCGGACATGCATTGCAACGAAACGTGAATTAAAACAAAACCAAAATCGTCTTTAAAATAAAATGTTGCAATAAAACAATATTTTTTTAACATTTGTATAGTAAAAATGTCAAACATATTATAAAATGTATATTATAATGCTTTTAAAGGTCATTAATCTATATTTGCACTAGCATACTAATATTGGTTTTTATTTATGTAGAAGATAGAAAAAAATAAGGCTTTTTTTTGTTGATATACTAACCGAAATAGATTTGCTACTAAGTTATATTAAGCTGCATATTTAATTTTAATTAAACTCTCAGATCTGAAAATTGAATCTTAAATTATCCCTAATTAATTATTTTCTCAATTATTATTTTGTTTAATTAAACATGTCTTTATAAGTCATTTTGCAATATTATATGCTGAAATTTTATAAAGGTGCTCATCAAATAGATATATCGAACCTTGTCTAATATTAGTTCATCATTTTGTTTTTTTCTATTTTTTTTTTGTGAAATCTTTATTACATTTTGTAGCTGATATTAGACAAGGTATATTGTTTTTAAGATACACATATCTTTTTCCTTATATTATGCTTGTAAATGATATTTGTACCTCATTGTTTGATGCTTCACTGAATATATGATTATTTGTGTTTAATTATTTTTACTAGGTTGTGATTTTGTATGTTAAATTATTTTCAATTTAGAACTCTTGTCAGTATAAAAATAACAATGAGGTACCACTGCGGAAAAACCTGTACACAGACTGTGATCATTCCGGTTTTCCGAGAAAATCTGAGAATATGTTTTGAACAAGTTTAATGTATTAAAAAACCCTAATTTAAGAGATTTAGAAAATAAACTGTCTTCGAGATAATTGTGTTGAAATCTCTTGATGTTATCACTCTCTTCGTTCTATATTAATTTTAGCAACGAGTATATGATATTATGTTTATACGCAAGTGTACGAGTCAATGATTCAGTTTCTGCTATATAATCGACTTGTGTTTGTTAATGTGGACTTTTCTAATGGTCTATTCAAAATTCTTTGTTTGCAAAAATTATTTGTTATTTTGCATGTAGAAATTAGCCTATTGTGCCAAACAACCTTTACTAACATTACATGTTCCATTTTTGTATTTAATAAATGTTTTAACCAGTGACATTGTATTATTTACTACCAAACGAAGTAAAAAAGTTAATCGACATTTTCGAGATGGAAGAAATAAATAAGGATGATTAGTTTGACAATTTAGTAGGGATTGGTTGTGTAAAATCAAGTATTAATCTTTTCGATGTTATTCATAGAAGTTGGAATCGATAGATTCATAGTTAAACCTAGACGTGAGTCGTTACGTCATTTTCGAGAAACGTAACGTAACTAGTGATTTGTTCGGCGTCACATGTTTTAAAATTAGTGATTTTTGTAACTAGTTATTTCCATTCCAAAAATAATAGTCAATTAAAATTAATTTAAAATCGGCCCAGCAGTTTTAGCGTGAATCAAATACATACAAAAATACAAAGTTTTCCTCTTTATAATATTAGTTAACGAAGTAATAATGATAATAAAAAAAAATAATGAACTCAAAAACACATTGCAACAAAATAAATACAAACAAGAAAAAGTAACAATTAACTGTTAATAATTAAAACTATTGAAAATAAAAGTTTCAAAGAAAAATAAAATATGTTATTAAGCAGTAAAGATAAAATAAAAATACATTATTTCAAAAACGTATTTATTAGATTTATTTTGGAGAACAACGTTGTGTATCGAGCCTTTAAAACAGAGCTCGAATCGCGACTCAGGCCTCGGAACTAGAGCTCGAGTCGAGGCTCGAGCCTTATTACGAGGCTCGAGCCCCGACTCGGAGCTTTTATAGGAGACTCGAGCCTTGAATGAGTCGAAGACTCGGGAGACTCGAGCCTTTTAACAACTCTAACAACAGGAGGGTGCTCTTTCTGTACCTCTTGCAGTTAAAATAAAGAAATAAACCTTTATGCTAAGGGCGTAAGAGATTATCAGAAATTAGCAGTGTTACCAGAAAGCCAACGCCGCGCTAGCATCTAGCTACACACACTAACGTATCTCGTGTAAAGCAGCATGTTTGGTCAGCAGTCAAGACGAAATATAATGTGATACATATCACATACCAATAAACCAGTGTTTCTTAAACCAGCATTACGTAGTTTTATTTCCCGTGTCCCGTATTGGGGGTGTACCGTTGATTATTGCCGGTGCACCCCCCATGCCTTAAGTACTGTATGTTCGGGCTCAAGCCTCGTCTGGGGTTGATACCGAATGTGAATATTGTTTGTAGAAAAAAAGGCGATTGATTTAATGTAATGAAGTAAAAGCATTTACTTCTAAAATGTTTCTAATTATTAATTATAATTTACTACCGACATGTTAAAACAATATTATTTATTGCTACATGTAAAATGCAAAAAAATTGCTATAGGAGTACAGGTTTTATTTTGTTTATTTGAAATTCGGACTCCTGAACTGACATCCCGACGAAAATACATCTTCAGCTTTCAGTATGTGAGATCGTGGTAAAGCGCTAGCTTAAAAAACTTAAAAAAAAGAAGGTGAGGTGGACAACTTCACGGAGGTTGTCGCAAAAGATGTCGTTAATTAAACCTTTTTTGTTACTTTCTCTCAAACCCCCTCTAACGATTCTCAAGCGATTTGTATAAAAAAGTAAAAAAAAGAAAGTGAAGTTTCTAACTTCACGGAGGTCTTGAAGTGGTCATTTCAAAGAGTATATATATTATGCCCACGACTTCGTCCGCGTGGAGTTTAAAAGTTCAAAACTTATGTTCGCTCCTTTTTTCAACCTATTACTATAGTATTTCTTAGTAGTAATCTATGAAATTACAGAAATCTACTGAAGCCAGATCCCAAATTTCTAAGCCCGGTAGTTTGTGAGCTGATTTTTCGGCTACCCTTATTGTTTGTGTTCGCGATATCTTCTAAACTATTTGTCCAATTTAAATACTGTCAAGGACAATTTTATTCTACATCAAATTCTCCTGACAACAAACGTATTTATTTGGATAAGGATTCATATTGAAACCAATAAAACAACAACGCAAATAGCACGCGTTTTTTAATTCATTTTGTGAACAAAAAAGTGGTTATTGGAAGAAAACCGTTAAAGATAGATATATGCTTTCGCGGACTTTTCTGTAGAACTTTTTGAGATCTACAATTCCTTCATACATCATGTTTATATACCTCTCACGGACTAAGCAGCGTAAGCCGAGAAAAGTTACACTTTATTTACTATCTGTACTTCTATATCTATACCAATATTATAAAGATGAATACTTTGTATTTTTCTATGTGTTTGATTCTCGCAAAAACTACTGGGCCGATTTTAAAAATTCTTTCACTAAATTTTAACTTTTCTCGGCTTACGCTGCCTTAACCGTTAGAGGTATATAAAAATGTTGTATGAAGGAATTGTAGATGTAACCAGAAAGTGTTAAGAATGAATGTGGATGGCTACAAAGGAAGAGCAAGACCGAAGAAAGTATGGATGGATTGTGTGAAAGAGGATATGCTTAAGAAGGGAGTGGATTCAGATATGACGGCTGATAGAAATGTATGGAAGAGTAGCACATACTGTGCCGACCCTCCGTAAGGGATAAGGGCAAGTTGATGATGATGATGTATGAAGGAATTGTAGATCTCAAAAAGTTCTACAGAAAAGTTCTACATAAAAGAAAAGAAAAAATAAATACGCTTGTTGTCAGGAGAATGTAATGTAGAATAAAATTGTCCTTTACAGTATTTAAATTGGACAAATACTTTAGAAGATATCGCGAACACAAACAATAAGGGTAGCCGAAAAATCAGCTCACAAACTACCGGGCTTAGAAATTTGGGATCTGGCTTCAGTAGATTTCTGTAATTTCATAGATTACTACTAAGAAATACTTTAAGTAATAGGTTGAAAAAAGGAGCGAACATAAGTTTTGAACTTTTAAACTCCACGCAGACGAAGTCGTGGGCATAATATATATAGAAAAAGAGAGGATAGTCATGGAATATTTGTTAACAAAGCAGCCAGCGCCATCTCTCTTTCAACCCCATACAATAAATATTTACAATATCCGTATACGTATATATTTTACTCGTCAGACTTAGGAAGTACGACAGTTCAAAAATCATTTTATTTTCGAAATGTATTTTTAAAATATTATGCCTTTCGAAATTAAAATGATTTAAGATACTGCTGCACTTTACACATCGTTGCTATAATTCCTGTGTGAGAACAAGGTGTTAACAAAAAAAACAACACTATCTCCTTTTTTTCCTTTTTATTTGGATAATATCTATCATAATACATTTGAGCCATAGCTTTTTGTATTGAAATTTCACAGAATTTTCATTACCTGGTACAGTTTAAACCCACGCTTTATATTGTTCAGGAAATTTGCTTGGATTTGGAAATATATCAAGCAACCCACCTGGAAGAAAAATAATGAAGAATAAAACTACAATATTCAGAAAAGTTGTAAATGTTCCTAGCCATTTTATCAAAAAGTATGGGAGTAAATATGATCATTTTAAGTTTTTACAATATCTATACCTTCTCTTAGATGGTTTTAATGATATTGATGTGTAAACTAGTTTTATTATTGTGAATAACCTACAGCAAAGTGTTCTGAGGCAATCCATTTAAGGCTTTCGGTGTAACGACGCTGCAATTCCATTTTATACTCGCTGAGCATTTAAAAAACACCTAAAATTTTCTTAATATTTTGGACTTTAATGGATTGTCGTCTCATCGACTCGCTCGACTCCCTTTCTCTTCTACTCAATCCCTTAACAAAAAAAACTTACGTTCTTTTGGACAACATCCTTAATACACCATGCCTCGGCATTTTATTGAATCGCACAATACCGTAAACAGAAAAAGTGTCCATATCGCACATTAAATAAGCGCCTTTCCACACAAAACGTTGAAATCGCAGAAGGCAATCAAGATCAGAAGGCAAATTAAGATGAACATAACAATTAATTTTGAAAAAGATTAACAGAAATGGTTGACATAACTAGATTATACCACGTAGTGACATCTATGTCATTCTGAGGAACTACTTTGATTCAACATTCGATGGGGACTGGGGTATTTCAATAGATGTAGCCGCAACTCTCGCCTATGTCAAATGTATGGAGTGTCCCGGCCCTGGGTCGTTTCGTTTCCGCCGTTATTGTTAGTTATTTAACTTTATATCGTTTAATTCATTTCTTTTATTTAACTAAAAAGAAAAATGAGCAACATTAAATTTTTATCTGTTAATGATTTATTTAACAACAATATCTCAACAATTACGGCGGCGGATATTTCATGCAGAGGGAGGTACTTTGACAATGATACCAGGCAAGTCTTTAACAAACATGCTGTTTGCTTTTGCTCACTACAAATATATTAGTTTTTAGTACAACTAAATAAACACATGATTATCGTTTTTTGCTTGTAACCAGCAACATGTCGCAAACAGCCTAACACATAAAATATTTGTTTCAGGTTAAAGTTTTTCAGCCTGGAGGAAATTATTAATTCTCTAGGGCAAATGTCTTCCAAAGCTCAAGGTTTAAAAAAAACTATTACTACCTTTGAAAAACTCGGTTTGTCACCGAATAACAAACTTTACCTTCTTAAAGACGAAAAGGGTAATGGGTGAGTTTTACATCTAACTAATATTATAAATGCGAAAGCTTAGATGGATGGATGTATGTTTCTATGTATCTCCGTAGCAGCTTAATGGATCTTGTTTGAACTTGGCACAAATGTATGTCGTAGTTTGGAAGTATACATAGGCTACTAAGTAGGTTTTTTTTTTTAAATTACTGGTGGGCGACAGCTAATTAATGATATTTTTCTGTGTAAAATGAAAACACCTGGTTGTTTGGCCAGTACAGTTGGATAGTAGTGCAGGGAAGGATGGATTATATGGACTCACTGGCCCTGTTCATGTAATGCTAATTTTATGCCAATCTAGTATAATGCATTACTGTCCAACTGTACTGGCCAAATGTGAAGCTTGCATAATAGTAACAGTCTTATTGGTGGTACACTGGTGTAATTTAAGAACTAGGGCATTGTTTATGAAGCAATTTTCAATTTACCCTCTCTTGTGCTATCCTCTAAACCCAATGTAACAAAATGACCACTTTAACACTTATCTGCCGAATATGTGTTATTCTTTGTTTTACTCTATTTCTTTAACCTGCCATATTTTTTTATAAGTCTGAATATCGATAGTTGATCGTTATGCGCTTATGTTTCATGTCTATGATACCCATCTATTAAGTATGGTTACCTTCATACAAATTTTATTCAATCATATCATACTTCCTACTAATCCTACTAATCCTACTTCCTACTAATATTATAAATGCGAGAGTTTAGATGGAGGGATGGATGGATGGATGGATGGATGTTTGTTAGAGATTGTGGCCTAAACGGCTGAATGAATTTTGATAAAAATTTGGTATAGATGTAGACGATAGTCTGGAAGAACACATAGGCTACTCACTTTTGTTTTTTTTAATTCCACGCGGGAAAAGTCGCGGGCGAAAGCTAGTATTTTATATGTGTGATTTATCAAACTAATCAATCAACCTTAATCAGACAAACTATAATACTAATGATACTGTTGACTGGCGAGAAAAATACTGAATCATATTTTGCAGATGATTTTACTTACATAGACAACAGCAATTGTTTACTGTCAATTTTGTTTAGGATGATTGTTTTCCTTTTCCAAGGGGAGCCGGTGAAGTGATTGGCATACTAAAAGTTGGCCCTAAGCAATTGTTCCTACACAGCAAGCAAGGCAAATTATTAATAACTACACCTATGTGTGTTTTAGACTTTTATGTAGTCGAAAATAGACAACGTTGTGGATTTGGCAAAAAACTGTTTGACTTCATGTTAGAGGTATGTTAAATGGATTTGCTTACTACTACTACTACTACTACTACTATCAGCCATGTGACGCCCACTGCTGGGCATAGGCCTCTCCCAAAGATCGCCGCGATGATCGGTCCTGTGCCTCTCTCATCCAGGATACGCCCGCAACCTTGACCAGATCGTCGGTCCATCTTGCAGGAGGCATAGCCACGCTGCGTCGACCTGTCCGTGGCCGCCATTCTAGGACTTTGCGGCTCCATCGGCCGTCTGTTCTGCGGGCGATATGGCCGGCCCATCGCCACTTGAGGTTCACAATTCTTCGGGCAATGTCGGTCACCTTCGTTCTGCTGCGGATCACATCATTTCTGACACGATCTCGCAGAGAACATTGCCCTCTGGGTGACTTTGAGTCGCCTAATGTTGCCCGCAGTGAGGGGCCACGTCTCAGTTACATAGGACAACACTGGCATCACACACTGCTCAAAAACTTTCGTCTTGAGACACTGCGGTAGGTCTTGGGACGAGAGGATATTCCGCAGCTT
>LD689582.1:0-99050 GCA_003118335.3 Papilio memnon
TTCACGCGGATGAAGCCGCAAGGGAACAGCTAGTATTAAGATAAAAAAGTAGCCTATAATATGCCTATGTCGGGTATCCTTCAGTGAAAGTCCGGTCGAAATCGGCCGTTTCAGATATTACCCGGAACAAACGCGGCTTGCGGACAGACAGACAGACAGACAGAAAAATTTTGAAATGCGATTTTCGTTATCAGCAACGCAAATAAGTCATCTTCCCGATATCTGGAATTTTTCTTATGATATTGCAAACAGACACTCCAATTTTATTATATGTATAGATTAATATTATAAATGCAAAAGTTTGGATGGAAGTTACTATGTATCTCCAAAAGGCTTAATGGATCTCGATGAAATTTCGCACTGATGTAGAACATAGTCTGGAAGAACACATAGGTTACTTACTAAGTTCTTTTAGCAAACGAAACCGCGGTCAATAGCTAGTTTTTATATAAATTGTGATATTGGCTCAGTAAAATGAGAAATCATAAGATTTATTACATGCATTACTTTTCAATTTGGGTATAAATTGGGGGTAACTTTTACTGCTGCTTATATTTGGAAGATAAGTATCGCAATATAAAAACATATATTATTGCTTCATGCAACGAAATAAGCCCACAAGTGACTGTCCATGAATTTCCGAAAAACAATCCTAGTTAAGAGTCCAATGCTGCTTTTATTCTTTTCACAGCGGTTACTTACGTTAGCCGCGACGAGGTACGGACCACAATGAGAGATTGTAGTGAAAGGTCGAGTTACGAGAATGAAATGGTAGTGGAACAAAACTGGTTCCAATACCTCAGAATGCAAGTAACTGGATAAAAACATTGGCCTGGGACAAACCAGTCGCCAAGCTATACACTTATAGAGACATACGTTAAAAGATCGGCTAAGGAGGACCTCGGACAACATAACCTAAACAATATTCCACTTATCTAAATTGCTAAACGGTTTTCTTAACTATATACTAATGATTATTTTAATTGTAATAAGTACATATATTTTATTGTTATTTTGCAATTGGAAAATAATGATTTCTTTATTATAACTGTACAAAATGACCGTGTAAAAATTTTTTCACATAGAATCATGATCAAATATCGAAAACTTAATTGTTTCATTCCGGTAAATAAACAGGAAGTTTCTCTATTGTGAAATGGGTAGCAAAGTCTACAGTCATGCTATAGCCTCTAAACAAGCCACATTCATGTAACTCATTTTTTTAATACGTAACTTGAACATTATCAACCAATGCCATCTATTGGTGAAAATGTGCATTAAGAACAAGTCTAACGTTCAACGCCCTGAAATAAGAATAGAATCTAGTATCTAAATGGTTCCTATTCTTCGTCACCAGATGTATCTTTTTCCAATTAATATTAATAAGGAATTATTTGTGTCTTTAAGATAAGTTATAAATAGATATCAAAGGTACAGTAAGTAAGTTAGCCTCGGCGAGGAAACTACTGCGACCCTAGATAAGCACTAGTAAACCTTTAATTAGAAGTTTTGCAAGGTCTATCGATAGATATGAATAAAATGTAATTAATTTTAATATCTGATTTAACTTAAACATTCCATATTTTTCAACATATGGTTTAACAGGTGTCAGGAATGTATAATCAGCAAGCGCGACGAATAGTATCACGAGTGTGATCTCGTCACATCTGGGTCGACCGGACATCGGATTTCTACCCACACAACACGACCAAAAACCGAATGTTATAAATCACAAACATTTCCCGTACTATCCATCGAACATTTGAATTTGACCATGTAGCGTGGGAGGCGCCTTCGCCGAAAACGTGTGCAACGGACGTACTTTACAATGACAGAAATTTTGACTTTCATTAATGATGACTTTAGTGAATTATTAGTAAGAAATATTATTATTTTTATTAAAATCGAGAAGTGTAAGCCTACTCTAATTAGTGGAACCTACAATAAATATGTTTATACTTGAAAGAGTGACTTTCCATTGCCGTCGAATACCGCTGCTAAAACTTGCTCCCTTATAATGTTCATACTTAGCTCTTTGGCCAATAAGTGAATTGACTACTGCGTAAGGCCGCTTAAATCACGATATTCTGTAACAGGCTAAGCAGTACTTGAGTAGTGAAAACAATTAAAATACTTATTCGTTGTCTTCTTAATATCCAATACAATGAACGACTTAACAAAAAAAAGCCTTTGTATTTACCGGAGCAGGTAAAATAACCCACCTTGCGACTTGTAAAGAATTTCTATACGTTCGGGACAAGTTCCTTAACAGCAAGCTGATTTTAGCTAATAAAACAAATCTATTGATATTTAAGACGGAGCTCTTCCGTTTGGTATGCTGGTAAAATATTTAATAGTGTTGGTTTTAGTTATTTTTGTGAGTTTTTGTTAGATTTTGCATTTTTAATCTCAACTAGATTAAAATCTTACGAGCAAACATGAATCTTGAAACATACATCTTCTGATACATACATCTTGGTTTTAATTTTTTTTAAGGTTTAAGTCTATTTTGAAAGTTATTGACACTTTATGAAATATCAATAACTTCTTAAAACAGTACATATTCCATCAAATACCCTTCTAGTAGAAGTTACATTTTTACGTTTAAACTAAATAGAACTCGTTATAAAATAAGTGTATCTTTAGTTTAGTCACGAATAGCGGTGTAACGTGTAGCGTAGTAGATGAAACTGGCTCCGCTGCCTGCCCACGCCTCACCGCCTCTTCATTAGGGCGAGGACTGCCCGACTTGTCAAACTATCGACGCAATAAACACATACTTTATGCATATCTCTACATAAATATTAAGTTACAACAAACGCTATTTCAATCTATTATTAATCTGCAATTAAGATAAGACACAAGTCGAATTTCTACATGCACTAACAGTTATTTTTTCTCTTTACAGTATGCATCGGAACAAAGGGACGAATGTCGGTTCCCTCGAACCGCGACACACACTACAGAAACCTAAGAGATCGCTTCACAAACTGCACCTACGTCGACGGCAATCTGGAACTGACCTGGCTCCATAATGAAACGATGGACTTATCGTTTCTCAAACACATAAGAGAAGTCACCGGATATGTACTCATTTCACATGTAAACGTTCGCCAAATCATCTTACCCCAATTGCAAATAATCCGAGGCCGAACATTATTCAAATTGAACGTGAGAGATGAAGAGTTTGCACTTATGGTCACAATGTCTTCAGCTTTTACACTTGAGCTACCCGCGCTAAGAGACGTGCTGCGAGGAAGTGTTGGGATTTACAATAATTTTAATCTTTGTCATGTGAAAACGATCAATTGGGACGAAATAATAACAGGTGTGAATGCAACTTACGTTTACGTCTACACGTTTACTGCCCAAGAAAGGGAATGTCGTTGCCATCCCAGCTGCGAGGCCGGCTGTTGGGGCGACGGCCCGGAAAACTGTCAAAAGTTCTCAAAAACAAATTGCAGTCCGCAATGCGCGCAGGGTCGCTGCTTCGGACCTAATCCGCGAGATTGTTGCAATACGTTTTGTGCCGGAGGCTGCACGGGGCCTTTGCCCAGTCAATGCCTGGCATGCAGAAACTTTTATGACGAAGGCACCTGTTCCCAAGAATGTCCACCGATGCAAATATACAATCCCACCACTTATTCATGGGAACCGAACCCTAATGGAAAGTACGCTTACGGAGCGACATGCGTGCGCAATTGTCCGGAACATCTATTAAAAGACAATGGGGCGTGTGTGAGAAGTTGCCCTCCTAACAAGACCGCCGTAAATGGAGAGTGTATACCGTGTAATGTTACTTGTCCTAAGACATGTCGGGCTGAGAAACCTATTCATTCTGGAAACATCGACAGTTTCAAAGATTGTACCATCATTGATGGATCCATAGAGATATTGGAAATGACATTTACGGGCTTCCAACACATCAACCCAGATTATTCATTTGGCGACCGTTATACTAAAATGGAACCGGATAGTTTGGAGGTATTCAGTACTGTCCGCGAGGTCACTGGCTACTTAAACGTTCAGGCTCACCATCCGAATTTCACCAGTTTATCATATTTTAGAAATTTAGAAGTGATTGGAGGTCGTCAAGTTGTCGAAAATCTTTTTGCCTCGCTGTACATAGTCAAAACTTCGTTGCGTTCTTTGGGACTGAAATCATTAAAGAGAGTCAATTCTGGGGCCATAGCTATCATGGAGAATAGATATCTGTGCTTTGCTGATAAAATTGCATGGAATAAACTCGGCAAGTCGAAAGACCATAAACAAATAATTCAGAAGAATGGAGATACAATAACTTGTGGTGAGTATAGTTTGTGATAAGCTATGCGTAATGGGGATCCTCATAATTAGTATAAAAGCAATTGCGATTTAAGTTTATTTCAAATATCGAAAAACATGAAATTAGCTTTAGCGAATTTGGCGATAACCAGTGGTTTTTTAATGAACATTTTAATGTAATTTTAATACTAACTAACTCTATTAACAACGAAGCTATATCAATGCTATGCGTGATTTGTAAACACTTGTTGGCTCAAGTTTGTTTACTTGTTTATAAGCTCCTTTGGAGTTGTTTAACATGTTTTTGTTCCCTGTTTGTGATACAGAAAGTGCAAATTTGGTGTGCGATCATCAATGCTCGCCGGACGGTTGCTGGGGGCCGGGACCTGAGCAATGTCTCTCCTGCGAAAATTATAAGTTCGGCGAAATCTGCATACAGAACTGCAGTGTACTGTCAGGGTTGGTATTTCACAATTATACTCTTTAAACTAAGTTACACTAAGTATTGTAATATAATTTTTAAGATTATCATGAAGTGTTCCTGATATTAATTTCTGATATTACGCTTTGCGAATTTTTTTTTAATTGTGTTTTTTAAGTTTTACATGACTATTATTAATTTTTTATCATATACGTAATATTTTAAAATATTTGTTTTGAATTTTGTTGTATATCTTTTATTATGTTAGATTCGTTTAGAAATGTTTACCATTTGGATGATGTTTTGTTACTCTAAGAACCAATTGACAAATTAATTAACAGTGCATTTTTTAACTAATAATAATAAATAACAATGAATTCAAATGAAAAAGTATCTTAGTCAATTAATTTTAGGGCTGTCATAACTCTTTTTAAATAAGTTAGTCCATCAGAGTCTACAATGCTCGTTAGATATTTATAAGTACTTATTTTTCGTTTATTGTTGATTTTATCGTCATCGAAAAAACTTATACAGATATAAACTTTGTGATAGTCAATATTAACACCACGTATTAAATGAACATGTGTGAATAATTAAGACACACTTGTTATAAGTACAAATTAGTGCTCCGATATCGGCGACGCGCAAATTAATTCAATGTCGCTGACACATTTATACGAAAGTTTTTATTTCTCTACTTGATTCAGTTTTTGGAGAGCAAACTTTTGATAAATATAGCGAATAAACAAGTGCACTTTATTGTTAATTGTTAGTATAAAGTCATGTATTAAATTCGAGTAGCAAACTTCATTCAATATGGCAACCTTATTAACATAACAAAACCGAGTTAATGTGTGGGTTGCCCACTCTTACCGGTTCGATGGCCTAACTCGGTTTTGTTCCCATTGTTAGATATCGCAACTCTCTAAAATATACCTTCGTTACCATTATAATATGCATAAAATACGTGTTATCAATATATGTACTTATAAATATTTGTTTCTACCTTTCCAGACTATACCAGGCCGGTCCGAAGACTTGTAAACAATGCCATCCCGAGTGTTTAGATGGATGTTCGGGTCCTAGCCGAGCAAACTGTACGAAATGCAAGCACGTACGCGACGGTCCATACTGCGTTGCAGATTGTCCCGAGTCGAGATATGCATCAGAAAACGGAACATGTCAACCTTGTCATACCAACTGTTACAACGGCTGCACAGGCCCGGCGAATACAGTAGGCCCGGGTGGATGTTATTCCTGTAAGAAAGCCATCATTAGCGTCGAAGCCACAGTCGAAAGTTGCCTCAAAGAAAATGAACCATGCCCAGACGGCTATTATAATGAATGGGTGGGCAATGTAAAGCTTCTCGAAGGAAAAGTAAAAGTAGTTTGCAGGAAATGCCATCCTTTATGCATCAAGTGTACCGGTTTTGGTATACACGAACAAGTATGTCAAGTGTGTAATGGATTTAAACGTGGTGACCAATGCGAAGACGAATGTCCTGCTGATCATTTCACAGACAAAGTCAACAGATTATGTACACCTTGTCATCATGAGTGCCGTGGGTGCTCCGGACCACTATCAACAGATTGCGTCAAGTGCCAAAATCTAAAAATATTTATTCCCGGCGATACAAGTACCGTTCATCCAAATCAACCTTTCAATTGTACTGCAAATTGCCCCGAAGATAAACCATACAAAATTTACTTTGATGAACTTGTAGAAAATCCCATCGAGGAACCTTACTGCTCGGAATTGGCAAGTGGCTCTCATACTATGGCTACTGCTAATATACCTACAGTACTGGTTATAGTTCTTGTATTAGCTTTCATTCTGTTCATGATACTTGGTGTAATTGGATATACGTATCGACAAAAAGCTAAAGCGAAAAAGGAAGCTGTCAAAATGACAATGGTATTGACGGGTTGCGAAGACAACGAACCACTTCGGCCAACCAACGTGAAACCCAATTTAGCCAAACTAAGAATTGTAAAAGAAGCCGAATTGCGACGAGGAGGTACGCTTGGTTACGGTGCCTTTGGTGAAGTTTATAAAGGAGTTTGGGTACCAGAAGGTGAAAATGTTAAAATACCTGTTGCAATTAAAGTTCTCAAAGAAGGCACCGGAGCAAATTCCAGCAAAGAGTTCTTAGAAGAAGCTTACATAATGGCAAGCGTTGAGCACCCTAATCTCCTTCAGCTACTGGCTGTATGCATGACAAATCAAATGATGCTTATAACTCAACTGATGCCACTTGGCAACTTGCTTGATTACGTTCGAACACATAAAGAGAAAATAGGTTCTAAGGCATTTTTAAATTGGTGCACCCAAATAGCTCGGGGTATGTCGTACTTAGAAGAGAAAAGACTAGTCCATAGAGACTTGGCTGCGCGTAATGTTTTAGTACAAACGCCAAATTGCGTAAAAATTACTGATTTCGGTTTAGCGAAACTTTTAGATATAAACGAAGACGAATACAAAGCGGCTGGTGGCAAGATGCCGATTAAATGGTTGGCATTAGAATGCGTCCTGCACAGGATTTTCACTCACAAAAGTGATGTTTGGGCATTTGGCGTAACTATATGGGAGATATTGAGTTACGGCGCACGTCCATATGCTAATATATCTGCTAGAGATGTACCCGAATTGATCGAGAACGGACTGAAACTTCCACAACCCAACATATGTACGTTAGACATTTACTGCGTGATGGTATCATGTTGGATGCTGGATGCAGATAGCAGGCCTACATTTAAACAACTAGCAGATACGTTTGCAGAAATGGCAAGAGACCCCGGTCGATACCTTGTCATACCCGGAGACAAGTTTATGCGACTGCCATCCTATTCAACACAGGTAAGATAAAACGAAATAATTTTTAAGTCGATTTAATGAAAAATTTATAAAGTCTTGTTCTACCAACATGGTTTGGTTATGATTTTTAATAAATGGTTATTTAACAAACGTGATGTGCCTGATATTGAAATAGTAAAACTCGCGACAATTTATAAGAGATGTAATTAAATTTATTAATACTGAATTTTATTTATTACGTTTCAGGATGAAAAGGAACTTATTAAAACTCTCTCATCGGCAATTGAAGGTCCTGAACCTTTGGTAGAAGCGGACGAATATCTCCAACCAAAATTGAAAGTAATTTCTGGAGCGGGCATGCCGGGTACAGCAATAAATTCCAGTGTCGAAACACAAAACAACAACTCTTTGAAACCTTGTTCTTCCTCGTCCTGGACAAACAACGCAACTGGACAAGATGGCGCACCTATCGATGGATCTGGTAAACCTGAGACTTGGGATCAAGATTTACTTAGATACAATCAATCCAATGCCGACGGTGAATTGAGACATTACTTCAACAATCGAGTATACGCTTCGGATTGCTCCAACTGTTTAGACAACAATTTTGATAGTATGTCCAAGATAAAGGAAGCTCAGGTGGGCAATTTAAAATTGAATCTGCCATTAGATGAGGACGATTATCTGATGCCATCGCCGCAGCATAATCAAAACGCCTCGACGTATATGGATTTGATAAGCGAAGGTAGTGAGAGCCAGGAGAGCAAAGATTTGCGTTATTCAGGTTACGTGAGTTCAAAGAGATGTATCGACAATCCGGAATACTTGATGTCCGATCAAACTGAACCAGTACAGACTTTGGGAATACCGACAGACGAGCCAGCGACTCCAGAGTCGTTGTGCACGAGCGAAGGGAGCAGTAGTGAGTCTACTTCGCAACCTGGCACAAGCAAATACTTGCCTCAGAGATCTGTCGAGGAGGAATCAATGTCCGACCACGAATACTACAACGACTTGCAAAGAGAACTGCAACCGCTTCGTAGAAACGAAACCACGGTGTAGTGTGTGGTAGTAAGTGACCCCTCCCCCTACGCGAACAAACAAACTGATCTCTCGCGACTTACGATATGACTTTTACTTAAGAAAGCGCGCGTGCGCACCTCGTGCCATTGAGTGATGGCTAGTGTTAGCTTGTTGATAAACCTTCAGAGTAAAAAATTTATTAATTTTTAAAAACCAATTTGTTATCTCTTCTACTTAATATTTTGTAAAGGTACTGTTAGGTGTATAAAATTATATGAAAACTGAATTTTTGTAAAATATTATTTCGAATTCGGTGTTCATTAGATGCACAAACAAAATATAAGTTATTTATTAATTTAGTGTAAGGATGGCTATGTTTACGTTTTCCGAATGTTTTAGTTTTAAGAGAGTGTTATTTTAATTTAAACTGTGATAATTAGATTAATTTACAAGATACATTAAACAGATCATGAATTCTTATTGATTTTATTGTACCGAAAATATAAGACAGACAATGTTTACCATCGTGTTAATTGTTTAAATAGTGTTGTAAAAACATTTAAATAAATGACTTCATTCGAAGTCGCGGACATTATTGAAAAATGGATCTTGCCAATAAAAGAGCCGTTTGTTATTTAGGGCCATATACTTGCTTATAATTTGCTTGCCCTTAACTGTTTTTTTCCAAAATATGTGGTGTTAAACTGCGTTGTATATAATGTAGAAAAGAAAATGTTAGATGTATGTATTTATAGCAAAAATCATATGTAAACATTTAAAGGCCTTAGAACAAAACACGCTCAAAATATTTTCAATTGAAATGCAAATATTTTCGTATGTTACAGTGTAGATAAGTAGATTAATTTTCTTTATTAAACCAAACCCTCGTATGCCATGTAATGTGTAAATAAACTATAATTTTATATAAAAATATATAAACATATAATGATTAATAGTGTTGTTTGTATGTATTAAAAACTACATGTTTAATTCAATAGATTTCAGATTACGAATGTTGTGGGAGTTCCAAATTATTGTGCCATTTGAATATCGAGTAATTGATTCTATAAATATTTACTACTTTCTCTTAAACATATTTATATAGATTTTGTCACATTCATAGTGTTTTAATACCACGTTACTGTAAGATAAAATTTAAATGAAATTGTTTGTCTTATCAAAAGATGTCCTTAGATGACTATAGTTCGTAGTTCACAATATATCATCAAGATACGATTTAAGTTCATGACCTTATTATATAATTTTATAGCACCAACATGGCTGACGTACATTTGTATATAAACAGTGATTGAAATATAGCTATATCAAACATAAATGAAATTCAAATAAAACCAATCGTGTTGTTTCTATTTATCCAAAATCAAACCCATGCTAGAGATACAAACAACATACTAAAGATGTAAAATAAGAGATCCAAAAGGATGAAGCATAAATCCATACGTAGTTACAAACTTCTGGGCACTGAAGCCCTGAAACGCGATAAGCTATAATTAAACTGCAGACGAAAAAAATAGCCCTACAAAATATCAGATGAAAGCACATGGAGACCAGCCTTTATGGACCAAGATGGAAGTTGATTTGTGGTACGTGGATAAGAACAATAGATTCCCCATTGACTGTGTCATAATACACCCCAATAACTTAAAGGGTAAGGGTGCCGACTACCGATCTTACGATTGTGGATTCGGATTCTGCTAATCGACTTTCGTAAACACAAATATCATAGTTATTCAACTCTTCTATCTACATCTATATCTGTATCTATATACAAATAATAAAATTGGAGGGTCTGTTTGTACCATCAAATGAAAAATTCCAGATTACGGGAAGACGATGTATTTGCGTTGCTGATAACGAAAATCGCATTAAAAAAATGTTTCTCTGTCTTTCTGTCTGTCTGTCCGCAAGCCGCGTTTGTCCCGGGTAATCTCCGGAACGGCTGGGCCGATGTCGACTGGACTTTCACTGAAGGGTAGCTGACATAGACGGGCATATTATAGGCTACTTTTTTATCTTAATATTGAACGAAGTTGCGGGCAACAGCTAGTTTTTTAATAAACAGCCTTTTAATTTTATTGTAAAACCACCATAAGCGCTGTAACTTTTTCGCTAAAACTCTTAAATGCCAAAATATGTATCCTTCAAATTCTTTTCCTCATATAATTGTAAAACAAACTTTTGTTACATACAATAAATATCATTTATATGTAACACGATATTAATAAAAAAAAATCTTTAAAAAAAGGAACATAATGTACGATATTTGAAGTTTGTTTACTTAATTTAGGCATTTGGATTGTAGTCACATAATATCGATGACCAAGAAATTTCGACAGAGCAGATGAAAAATTAACCCCTTTTTCTGCTGTTATCCGTGATATTAAAATGTTTTGGTACTAATGCGATGGTACCCTCTGTCCCAAATAATATGTAATCTACTTCTAATCACAGTTTTTTATACTTTTAAATTTTCAGTAGTCAAAAATAATAATATTTATACTCATCGACATGGTTCCACCGCTTTCGTTAGAGAGGGATAGCGAATGTCTACGAGAGCGCTGGATCAATACAGATTATGTAGTAGAGTGACCACACCGCTCGAGAAAATTCGCAGACATACGCTAACCATGAAAAAGAAAATATCCCATAATTATTTTTAAGATTAACTATTTCGACGTCTGATTTTTTTTAGTCTACCACCAGATGTGCTATTGTATGCTATATCATCATTGCCCGAATGCAAAAAATATGATTTTTTAATATTTTTTATTTTATTCACCATAGTGGATAATCAGGTATTACTCTTCTACAAAAATATCACAATTCAATAACTTTACCGTTTAGCTCTATCACAGCGCCGGAAAGAGATGACAAAAATATAAATTAAACCAATATGTCTTAAATTTTAGGTGAATTTTTGGTAAGATGCAGTCAGACTATCGAAACGTCGAAAGTGCAGCAAGCAAAAACGATGTAATAGTCATCTAACACATATTACATATTGCCCTAATATTTACGCTACATAAAGTCGACACTAACCACCAATTACATCATTTTAATTTGACCAAAAAAACGATTACTTTTTACCTTAACATAGAATTTATGACGAGCGCTGGGTTTTAAAATCTTACCTCAGGGGTTGGAGAAATCGTAAAAAATAATGTCTGGTATAAAATTATTCTAGTAAGCTAGAGAAAACGAAATAAAACTCTACTTCCTGTTGTTATCCAAAGTATAAGGATGTTTTGGTACATTTGCTATGACAGATTATGTCTCAAATTATATATAAACGACTTGTAATCACATTTTTCTTTACTTTAAAATTTTCATTAGTCAAAATAAATAATATTTATTTCCATCGACATGGTTCCACCGCTTTCGTCCGAAAGGGATAGAGAATGTCTACGAGAGCGCTCGAGCAAACAGATTATTCAATAGAGTGGCCACACCGTTCGAGAAAATTCTAAAAGATAGGTTAACCATGTGAACTCAAATGTCCTATATTTAACATTATTCTTCACAGGGCTTTAGGTTATTTTTGTTATTCGCCCAAAGTCGAATTTCTATCGGATTTCTTGATTGATTTTATTACTATCATAATAATATTATAAATGCGAAAGTTTAGATGGTTGGATGTTTGTTAGAATTTGTAGCCTAAACGGCTAACATTTTGATGAAATTTGGCATAGAGGCATATAGTCTGGAAAAATTAAGTTAAGAAGAAGATTACAATGCAAGTTCTTAAACCACTCAGCCACCGACGTCGCGAGAGATAGCTAGTGTATAATAAATGAAAAAAAACTAAATATGACAGTTATTATGTCAGACTATGTGAGATGTGTTGTTCCATTGAATTGTGAAAAATTAAAACAATCTCAATGCTATGCTATATTTAATAGTTAATTATAATAATTATTTATAGAAAATATCACAAATCATCTACATGAATTAAATGGGGGAAATTACACTGTATTATCATGAGAACAATTTGAAGACAGAGTAAAAATATTTAGTTCTTAACAAAATTAATACAAAAAATATTTATTCCAATCCACCTGCAAGGCTCCACCACAAAAAGATAGGGACAAGAGCATCGTGCCGGCCTGCTCTAATCGGTAATGCTGCCATCGTGTCCCTCGTGCCGAACTGCTCTAAATGGGTGTCCATGTTTTACGATATGTATAGTAGCCATGATTTATGATTTTTTTTTAAATTCAAAAATAATATTATAAGTAACCTATTAATAGAATGTTTTAATACGAATGATAAAGCTTATTTGTTTCTAATTAATAAATAATTAATAAATTGTTTGCAAGTAATTTTTCTGTAGATTATCTCGAATTATGGGAAAGAGGTCATGGTGGCATAAAACAGGAAATCATTCTCCCATTCACTTTGAATCCGACATAGGGCGAGGGGGGGAGGTGTTTTCATGAAAAAAAATTATGATTTAGTTAGTTACAGGCATGTACAACTCAAGTAGCATAATATTTATTTTCAATTAAAAATGTTTTCTTTTCGTAAATAGTTCATTTTCAAGGTGAAATTATTTACTTTTTATTTTTACGCTTAGATATTGATATATTTTCGTTAATCTCAATTATAATGGGTCGTTAGCCTTATTTGTAATATAACTAAGCAGTATGAATATATTTCAAAATATTCAAATATCGATATAGAACAAAAATATTAATATTATTTATTATCAGCAAGGCTCCACCGCTCCGAGGGAACGAGACATGAATCATGCCGGCTCGCTCGAATCAATACAATAAGGTAACCACAATTTTCGAGCAAATCTATCAGATTACCCGCCGTGTACTGTAACCATGATTACGGTTGCAGGTAAGGAAACTATTTTGTATGTATTATCTTATTCTTGATAATAAAAATTGCGAATTGACCAATATAAATGAAGGTCGTGGCCTAGAAGAAGAGGCATTGATTACCGATTTTTATTTGATACGGTTTAGAGACAATTACATATTCTCATCCTTGCTGGATGATAACGTTTGTTTTTTAGTGCCGCCCATCTTTCGGATGTTTTGACGACCTTTACCAATACTTCGTTATCTTTCATCTATTCATAATTGTATACAAATCGCCGAACCCCATGTAGCTGTTAGTTTTAACACTCTCTTCTAAGACACATTTCTCTTGCCATACTATTGACTTTGATTTCATAATCGGGATATGAACTTTCTTAAAACCAACTTAATTATAATTATTATGATCAATATGGTCAGTATAAGTTCGTCGATCTCTAGTTTTCCGAAGCCAAAATACATTTTCATAACTCCAATACTAGGCTAGCATTACAAATGAATCTATCATACATCTTCCGTATTCCATCGCAGCATAGAAAGGGGAAGGGTAATTACGCTTAATAAGAATAATTTGAAGATAGAATATAATTTTTTAGTTTTTACGAACAAAAAAAATACAAAACAAATATTTATTTCAATCCTCCTGCAAGGCTCCACCACAAAAAGAGAGGGACAAGAGCATCGTGCCGGCCTGCTCTAATCGGTAATGCTGCCATCGTGTCCATGTTTTACGATTTACTTGATAATCATTTCGTCGGGTCGGTTGTCAGCAACAACATCTTAACTTTGAGCTGTGTTTAAAATTAAATTTCTGGGTTAAAATACAGTGAAAAGTTGTTACCTGATTTGTTGCTTATTTTGTCAATGGGATAAGCTAAACTTTTTGGTGCTTAATTAGTACAACAAAGTGATATTATTCAATTATTATACGTAACTTAAACAAACTGTGAAGGGTATTTGCGGCAAACATAGCTGTTTACTTAAACGCGTAAGCGACGCGTTATACATTGCGCTTACGTCGTTTTGAGCGAAAGAATCATTGAAATACAGCGCACAGACGATTTCGCTTAACTACCGTTTACCTTTTACAAAATTATATTTTACAAAACTAATACAATGGAGATAGCCGATAAATGCGCCGCTTGTTTAAATGAGTTAATTGACAGTTCTGCAATGCATTGTACACGCTGTAAAGAGCAGTATCATTTGTTATGCCTTAATCTGTCACAGAATAAATACGAAGCCTTTACCGATGATTTTATAAATAAGTGGACATGTGATATGTGCCGCAGCAAGGACCGCAAGGGCGACGACAAAGCAAATACCCCAGTACGCGGGCAGTCATCGCCTCAGGTCGACTTCGTCACCCAGCGTGCTAAGTCGCGCCCTGGCCCCAGTGTATCAGGTTTAACCGCCAGCGACATACGTGAAATTATCCGTGATGAGCTTAACATTTTCAAGCAACAATTAACCTACAGCTCCTTGAAGTCGCCAACGCCGTGTCCACCCTGCGAGCCACCATATCGTGTTTTAATAGTGAGCTTGAGGCGATGAAAGTGGAACATGCCGCGCAAGCCTTAAAAGTACAAAACATTCAGGAAGAAAACACCTCCTTACGATCTGCTGTGCAATCACTTTCAGCACGGCTCGAGCAGATGGACCAAAACTCACGTTCTGCAAATATCGAAATACAATGCGTTCCGGAACATAAGCAGGAGAACCTCGTAAATATGGTGCAACAATTGGGCAAAGTAATCAAGTGTCCAGTCCATGACACTCATATTCAATACTGCACCAGGCTAGCTAAGATGAATAGTTCATCCCCTCGTCCGCGCTCCATTTTAGTCAAGCTTAGTAGCCCACGACTTCGTGATGATTTTCTAGCTTCTGTCAGTAAATTTAATAAAAATAATCCGGACGACAAACTAAAGTCTAGCCACTTGGGTATCGGCGGTGATGAGAAGGCTATTTTTGTAGTTGAACATCTCACTCCTGCGTTAAAATCACTGCACGCCGCTGCCCGCAGCAAAGCAAAGGAACTAAAGTACAAATTTGTCTGGATTCGTGACGGAAGGATCTACATGCGGAAGAACGAAGAGTCGAACTTTATCTATGTCAACAATTTAGACCTGCTTCATCATTTGTCATAATACCGCTAAAATTGCTTACTTATTACTTAAGGGCATGTTAACGATCTATTATCTAAATGTCAGAGGCTTAAGAACAAAAACTCAGGATGTATTTAATAATGTAATTTGTAATGACTTTGATATTATAGTTTTTACGGAAACATGGCTAAATAGTACCATTTGCGACAATGAGCTGTTCGATAATCGTTATGTAGTCCATAGGCGCGATCGCGAAACTAGCGTCTTCCACAATAAAAAAGGGGGAGATGGCGTTTTAATTGCAGTCTCAAAGCGACTAACGTCTGTCCGATTGCGCGCTTACGAGTCTTCTTCTTACGAGATCTTTAGATTAAATTGGAGCTTCGCAACAGTAAAGGTAACAGAGAATTTTTACTGGGGTATTTATATTTCCCCTCCCGTTCAAAAACATTTTAGAACATTTTGTAATCAATTCCAACCGTATCATCGAAAAACACGGCACCAACGCTTTAGTCGTTGGTGACTTCAACTTGAGCAACGTAACTTGGAACAGGATGGATAACGGTAAAGTCGCACCGGTATTGTCCAACAGTTCTATGTATAAAATGCTGATAGATTTTATGTCGTTAAACGGGCTTCATCAATATAACTTTGAGCCAAACAACAAAGACAATATTCTGGATTTAGTACTTAGTACCATCACAATCTCTCAATTAAATGTATACGCTAACCCTCTGTCAATTATAGATCCCTCTCACCCCCCGCTAGAACAGTATAGAACAGTATAGATATAGATATAGATTAGCAAGGCTCCACCGCTCCGAGGGAGACATGAATCATACCGACTCGCTCGAATCAATACACTACGGTAACCACAATTTCCGAGGAAATCTATCAGATTATACGCCGCGTACTGTAACCATGATTAAGGTTGCGGGTAAGGAAAATTTCTGTGTATATTATTATATTCTTGATAACCCAGAGGAATGGGTAGTTATTAGAGAATTTTACTTGTAACGGTCTTAAGACATATTCGCACAAATGCTTCTCGATTACGATTGCTCTGAAACACCACTATCTTTAGTTTGCCATCAATCTAATGGTAATTGGACGACCCTTGCCAAATGTAATCATTAATTTATTCACAATTGTGTCAAAATCGCTAAAGTCTATAGAGTTTTAGTGATAACATACTACTTTTATTATTGTACTATCTGTTCCTTCCTCCGCGTGATATTATAAAAAAAATATTTCATTGTTTACCTAAATTTGTCAAATTATCAATTGCAAATGTCAAAATGACGTGACATGATGACAAACCATGGCAACCTTGCTTCCTTGATGTTGGCAGCAACTTATGGTCTCTTTCCCACATTATGGTTTTTGTCCAAAATATTTACCCAAGTTTAATGGCGTGAAAATATGTAGCCTAAAGCGTGACTTAAGTGCAGGGCTTTTTATTAAAAAAAGAATTATTCAAAAATATGCTGTGATTGCTGACATCTTAGGCAACAAATAAATGTGTGTTTAAGCTTTATTATATTAGTATAGAAGTATAGATGAAGTGGATATATACGGCCATTGTTGACATCCGCACTTGCAGATACGTTACCTTAACTTAAAAATCATAGGACGCACAAAAACAAAAGAATATTTCCCCTACCAATACATCCTTTCTCCGCCAAATCCACTTGCCCAGAAAAGGATTAGGCTTTCGATACCCAGATTCTTGCTATCGGCTTTTTTATCTATATAACGGGTATGGGTATTCTCAAAACCGACTAAATTAACATATTATAATCAATTATGACCAGTATGAGAACTATTTACTACTTATTGCAGCATTTTGGCTTATCACTGTTTAATAATACTTAGTTCTTGTTATATTAAAGGTTAAGAAATAAAATAAAAAAACTTTCATTACTATGCTTTATTTAATTTAATAAATGATATTCATGAACCAACAAGTTATACATTTATGTTGATATAATTGACATTTATAACTATTAAATAATACGATTAATATAATAATAATAATTTAAATGGATTATTAAGTACAAAACTTGGACGGAATTAGATACAAGAACAGTCTCTTATGTTACAGAATTGAGCTGAGATTCACATATAATTTAATTGCATCATAATTACAAAATGCTATAAAAATACACAGCTTTAAAAGAATAGAAAATCTTATTTTTTTATCAAAATAGAAACAGAACAAAAATTATTTATCACAACCATGTGACATGCAAATATTACTTTAAATTGTTATTGTAATAAATTTATTATAAAAACGTAGCAAAATAAGTTATATAAAAATGTTTCCTAAATAAATTACATAAACATATTTACTCAATACAAATAAGTTTTAGGGTCTGTCCTACCACTGGCTGATATAGACTCTGATAGCTTAAAAATGATGTCACTGTAATAAGGGAACAAAATCCGAAATTTCCATCACTTATTTACAATTTGGTGGGACTGACCCTTAAAGTTATATCAAAGACGAATCTATATCTTTTTGGAGTAACAAGTAAACCTTAACCACAAAAAAAATATTTTATTCGATTTGGAGCAAGTCAAGTACATTTAACACAATAAAAGTTTCATTGCCACTTCACATTCTTCAAATAAGCTGTTAAACACAAACTGTAGTAGTAGTAGTAGTAGGGGCTACGGTTTCCGCAACTCCACGGCTAGCGCGTATTTTGCGTGAGAAAAGGGCATGGATTACTCCAGCCAACCCAGCTCGCCGAAGAACCCCAGCAACTCCTTTATGTTTGTTGCTGGTGATCTCCGGGAGCGATCTCGGCGAACCGAGATACCTAACCCACACAAACTGTAACAAACATTTACTGTATCCAGTAGTTTCACTTACAATTAACAGATGGCGCCACCTGTACGCTAAAACACGATGTTGTATTGTATGCGCCTTTTAGTTGGGGCGTTTCATGTACGTTACGAAAATCGAAGTCAAGAGAAGTCGAAGTAAAAGAAGAGAAATAAGGGAAGGGGGAAACAAATATTGTCTTCTCGAGTTAGTTCCTACGATGCTATTCTGAATATATTATAATAGCTTGCTGTCTTGTTACTAATTTTATCCAGAATGGCATAGTAGTGTCGCTGAATTAGGTCGCTTGCGGCAGTGACGACCTAAATCAGCAGTTAACCGCTTGCTGTACTGTGACGGTTATCCGATAATGTAACATTTTTGTAAACTCTTCTACAAACTGGCGCCCAACGTGGGCAGGACGAATCAGCCGAGGTACAACACAAGATCAGGACAGTGGCACTGAGTGAGTTAGGTTGCTTGCGGGATAGTGACGACCTAATTCAGTAGATAACCGCTTGCTGGATTGTGACGGTTATCCGATAATGTAACGTTTTTGTAAACTCTTCTTACAAAACTGTTTTTAACAGGAAGTTTATAAATTCCATATAAACTTACTTGCTTATTCAAGAACTTTACTTATAGTGAAACCGACCCATAACTTTATATAGTCTTTAGTAATATGCCAGTATTCTTAGAAACAAGTTGAAAATTAAAAACGATATCTTATGACATATTGTATAAATGCGTTTCAGTCATAGTTTCTTTATCTTACACTTTTGTTTCTAAAATCGTTTGAAAATAATAAGATATAAAGAAAATATATTTAAATCTTAAAAGTGTCGCTTATGTGACAATCAAGCGAAAACAACGAATAACCAACGCGGTCAAAAAAAGACAAAAATCGACACTTTCAAGTCGAAAAAAAACAAAATAAAAAAAACTTCTCACTTACAATCTATAAACATATTATAAAAAATGTAAATTATTGCCAAGTAATGGTAAGCACCTTAATGCAGAACCCATGTATCTCTTACTTGTCTACTTAGTTGTCTTATTGACCAGTAAAATACAACCAAATACTGAAACTAAATTATTTAAACTATCGTGAGACATAATCTTAATCGAAAATTAAAAACGGCTAAACTCACGTTTTGTCCTCCGGTGACGGCACCGACTAGTTTCGGACCCTTCGGGGGTCCATCTTCAGGGCGAGTATTAATTCGCTTTGTTCGTTGCAGGGAGCGTTGTGGCCGCTTCGTGCTTCGGCGACGGCGATGTCGACGGACTCGAAAATATTGAAGTGTTGCTACTGTTGTTAGAATTTAACGGGGCGCAGAATGTACTGACAATGTCAGACATGTATTCATCACGATCATCGTTGTTCTTCTGCTTCGGTGTTAATACGGGTTTCCAAGAAAGCGAAAGAGACCATCCCTTATCTCTATTAAAGTTAGGTCGACGTCCGATTTCGATGGCTTCGAGTAACTTTCGTGACACGAAGTTTTTGTCGTGCGTGCAAGGGCGTGCTCTGCCACCACCGACGTATTACTATCCAGTTTACGCATGCAACGGATGTGCTCTGAGAGCCTGGTGTTGATATTACGCCCCGTTTCGAGTCCGTCGACATCGCCGTCGCCGAAGCACGAAGCGGCCACAACGCTCCCTGTGCCCCCCGCCCCCGCCGCGCCCTGGCCCGCAGTGCGAGGCGCGACGCGACCGCGAACAAAGCGAATTAATACTCGCCCTGAAGATGGGCCCCCGAAGGGTCCGAAACTAGTCGGTGCCGTCACCGGAGGATAAAACGTGAGTTTAGCCGTTTTTAATTTTCGATTAAAATACTGAAACTTTAAAATATGTTAAACTAGCTGTTGCTCGCGACTTCGCCCGCGTAAAATTAAAAAATATAGCCTAGGTTACTCAATGATAACATAGCTTTTTAATGGTCAAAGAATTTTTGAAATCGGCCCAGTAGTTTTTTAGTTTTGAAATACATACAAAAGTGCAAATCTTTCTACTTTATAATATTAGTATAGATGTCTTAAATGATAAGGCCATGAATAACTCCAAATTACATTAAAATGTGCTAACAAAGATAAGCATTCAGATTTGTTCCAGTATTCAGCTGTTAGTGTGTCAATTAGATTTTTAAATTTGAAAAATGTCAATGGAAAAATTACTCTTTAACATTTGGTTCCGAGTTATCTTTCTTATTGCGACGGTTCCTTCTATGCTTACTATTGGAAAGTATTTCATACGCTTGTTGGATTTCCATGAACTTTTCCTGAGCTGCATGTCTTTGGACTGGATCTTTCACTTTATCTGGATGATTTTCGCGAGACAATTTCCTCCAAGTAGATGTGATTTCTTGCTGTGTTGCCGTTGGTCCGAGGCCCAATACCTTTGGAGAAATATTTAACTTTAAGAGGAAATATTTTCAATTGATAATTAATTGTTAAACCAGACTAACAGTACACCTATGACACTTAAATGAATTCAACAATAGAACTCACATACAAAAAATCTTAAATTAGCGTAAACACATAAAATTCTTTCACTGTGACAAATTGTACATTGAGTTTGAAACTAATTATCGTTTGACCATTTTAAAAACACTCAAAATGTTCTAGAAAAATAAGAAACTGATTAATTTTATTTTTTATATTCTTGATAAGGTTATACTTGAGTTGTAATTAAATAAAATTCACTTACCTTATAAGCATTTTGTTCCCCATGAGGATCGGATAGATCGATGATTTGCTTCCACACTTCATACCATCCATGATGTTGCGCATATCGATAAGTATCGAGCAGACATTGTTTTACATCCAACCACCTAGAATTAATAGACATGGCAACAATTAATTAAACTATGCAAAAATTTTGACTATAAGAGATAACAATATTAACTTGGATTCTAAATACTATTCTGAAGGTAAAAAACTGACTATATCATTGATTTTTAAGGGGTATAAATATCAGTTAAGTTGCTTACACATATATAATACAATATTTAAGCCAATGTAAAGTAATATACAGTGTTAAACTCACCATGGACTCGTAAAGAAGTGATACAAAGCCTCATAGATAGGCACTTCATCACCCTCGCTGTCAGTAATTGTACCATAGAAGTACAAGTAGCTGCACCACATGGACAAATATAATACTGCGCACACTGCTAATATAGCAATACGTCTGTGAATAACACAAAAATAACATTTACATTAATTACTGAGTAACATAGTCTATGTTCAATTAATAAATGTTCCTTTATGTGTTCAGACCAATTGTAGTATTATATGTTAGAAAAGAAAAAAACATTAGAAACTCACGTTGGAAGATTACGTCTCTTTGGGGTTCTTCTCCATTCTTTAGAAAAGGAATCAAAGATAAGTGCGGTTGCTAGAACCATCAATGTGAACCAGACTGTTTCATCGTAAATGTAGAACCTTATTGGATATGAGGCATACGCAGCCAACAATGGCCACTTGAGAGAGCCTTGCTCCCTTCCAATATTACCCACCGTCCACACACCTATTAAAGTTACAAACATAGAATATAAATACTATATAGAACTTAGTAAGCATATACTTACAGTTTTTGCTAACCAAAACACATATCATTCCAGGTTTTTTTTTTACTCAAGCTATTTCTAGAAATCTTACCAAGCGCAGTCACCAAGGGTATGAGATAGTTGAGGTATCTTAAATTGATGCCCCAAAAGTTATCAGGCGGCACCGCAGACATCATCATCTGTCCCCACGAGTAGCCCACCATTAGCATTCCAGTGAAGCGATTCATTGAGAATGGTGGCTGAAAGAAAGTTACCAACTATTACTAAAAAAACATAACTTTTTCAATTTAACAATACATGTTATATTATATGTCTTTTTAAATATCTTAACTGCTCAAGGTCATCTGCAAACTGCTTAGTGCCCTCTCCCCAAATCCTAAAATGCCCCGCTACACCTAAAATTATATACTATAGAGAGACATATGCAATGTTTTGACCCACCAAGATATATGAAAACTACTATAGAAGGAAGTTAATAGTCTCTAAAGGCCTAATCATTTCTTATATTAAATACCTTATAATAATATTGTTTAATATGGTCTTTATATTGAGTCATTCATAAACTACAGTGAATCTGCTAAGTTGTATGTAAAAAGGGACCTGGATGAACCCCAAAATCCCTTAAAGTCTTACCTTTTTGTTGTGTAGGATTCTCTTTATCACCTCTTGCATTTGTTGTGGATCTTCATTTACATCTTTGACATAACGTGGAAGACGAAACACCTCGCTCAGCCATCCAATACCAAAACCGCCGAGAGTTGTCCACCAAACAAAAGCATGTCTATCCCGTCTTAGATAAAAGTGATGTAAGCCAAATATACCGCCAAAAAGCCAGAGAATGTAGGCCCACAGCAAAGATTTCTTCCCCGACATTGAATAACCTCCTAACCCCATTCTTGGTGATATTTGTGCTCAATTTGATAATGGTTTTAAGGGCAATTCCGGACACTTAATTCAATTCTTTAGTGAAATTACTAATATAAAACATTCCACGTTCAATAAATAGATGACAAATCAAAGTTTTAGTAATGTGACACGTAAAGTGTTAAAACCACTCATATAAACTTTTCTGATTATATAGAAACTTGGATAGTATATTTTACCACTCAATATTCTTTAAATTCTTTCATTTAACAGAAGATGCCTGCGAGTCATTAAAATTTAGAAAATTTACTTTAAAATTTAACAGTTAAAATAACTTGACACACAAACACAAATATTTCAAATCGTAAAACGTCACGTCACATTTGAAGTAACGATTCTAGTGTTTCATTTAACCGGTAAGAATTGTAAAAAAACGGTATTTATATATTATTTATGTGTAGTGCAAATATTATCGATTGTCAAGGGTCGATGTTTTATAGCACTTTTGTGTAATAATTGATTTTTTTTACCATTACTATAGGATTAAAATAAAATGAAATTGCCTCGCGTGGTGTTAAACAATATTAGGCAATATTGTGTCTTCCTTCCTTCAGATTCGTTTTGAAAAAAATCAGTAATATTTTATTTTGTTGTACAGGGGGTGCCTAGCACGAAAAGGGATAAAGTATTCTTAATGCATTCGACATTTGTATTTGCACATAGCAACGCAGCGCCCCTATTGATCTCAAAGTTCAATAACAAATCTCATAAAAAACTGTCTTTATCTTACGGAGATTTTATCGAATATTTTCATGCTAATCCCATGATCTTCGATAGTTGATAATGATGGTAATATATTTTTTCCTGAGGCTTGTGGTAATATAATTAAATAGGTAATTTAAGAAAATAAAACACCAATAATATTTTTATTTATTCTTTATTTCTTAAAAAAATTATATACTTAAAATTATCTCAAAATATTTTGAAATCAATTTAATTTTGTGATGTAACGTAGTTGCAACCTCTACGTAGATCGGAATTTGCAATGGCTACTTTAATCAACGAAAAGTAAAATGTTGCCGTTTTAAAAAAAAACTTTATAACTCTTTCAAATCAATGTTAAAATGTTATATACCTATTACTTATTCCACTACACGTTTACGTTAAAACACTTATTAATGATGATTGTAAGACATTTATAGATCAAAACTTTTTATTTTCCATATCTTATGAAATATTACTAGTAATCCACGGTGCTGAATTTACTAGACAGCTTTTGCATCAGTGACTCGACTATTGTCTGAGCGGTAATGCAAATGCACAAAGATAATGTGCAAATCATCAATATCTCCGCATACGATTTTTCCTATAGAAAAATGTGCGTGTGAGATAAACGAACAATATCAGCATATATCGATTAAAAGGAAATGTATTCTATTTGATATATATTATGTTTTAAAATAGACACATATATATTTAAAAGAACATTGAATATTTTAAAATATTAATACTAGTGATTTAAAATATTGACATGCTACGTGAATATTAATAAATTTTATTGGACTGTATTAACAGTACTACTGCATCAAATTTTATAGCAGATTATCTCCTATTAATTAATCAGATATTTTAAGATCATTTCGGAATTTTTTTTAGCAGAAGAAAATTGATACAAGCAAATAGAAAGTATCCCATCCCAGCAAACATTGAAAACTGTATATTTACTTATTCTATAATATATTAGTGTTGAGTTATACATCTAGTTTTGTAGGCTGGAAGCAGCCGATAAGTTGCTTACAAATTCAGATCTACGTAACACTACAAAGTATCCAAGTTGACAAAATGGCTCCTACGTAAATTATAGGTCATTTGCGGTACTAATTTCTATGTTCTGAAAATAACATTAGAAAGTACTGATCTTGGTGGTGTAAGCGTAATTAATCGTTTTATTTGTGCTGCAAAATTTGTGTTTCAAATACGTTAGTTTACACAGGAGCCATCTTATGTGAACCTGACTGAGGTACGTCGAAGACAAAAATCAGCTCAAAAAATATAGACAAATAGTCTTATTTATATATTTCTTGAGCTGATTGTTGTTGAAAATTTTGTAATCACATTTGTGATTTTGGAATGTTTGTGGCGTTTTGTTCAGGCGGCTGTTCTGTATCGGCGCTATACAAAACTAATTGGATACTTGAAGCTTTAAGTGGCCTTTAGATTAAAAACATGTATCCGTTACCACTCACATTTAATAAATATCCAACTAATTCTAAAGTGATGTCAAATAGAGCGGATTCGCTTAGGGATGCCGCTTTGTAAAAATGAGATCGTATATCTCAGTCCTGCGTTTATCCAATACGGATCGAACAGGCCTTATGATAGCCTATTGGGCTACCACAAAAAGAAACTAGGCCGTAAGCAGCGACCTGCTAACATTAAAATCATTACAAGTTACACAATGTGTATCATGTATTGATTAATATCCGTTGATACGAGTGAGGCCGGTGTTTGTTTACACGAAGGGCGATTGCAGAACATCCTCGACGGCCTGCTCGAGGCAATGCTTCAGCTCCGCGTACGACACCACGAACACGCTCTGCTCATCCCGAGACATCAGCACCACCTATAATATAAATAAACCATTTTTATCTCCATCTTTAACCGAAATATTCCTACAAAAACAAGTGTTCATTTCTTGTTTTTAAATCTTGCTTGCTTGCTGTCATCAAGAATAGACCGCCGATTTGTACCTTTACAGTAAATGTACATTTGCTTCCTATACTAATATTATATAGGAAAGATTTGTATGTATTGAAATAACTCAAAAACTACTGGGCCGATTTCAATTCTTACAACATTAAAAATTACTAGAGTAACATCTTACTAATATTATAAATGCGAAAGTTTAGATGGATGGATGGATAGGTGGATGGATGGATGTTTGTTAGAGTTTGTAGCCTAAACGGCTGATCGGATTTCGATGAAATTTGGTATAGATGTAAAGGATAGTCTGGAAGAACACATAGGCTACTCACTTTTGTTTTTTTTAATTCCACGCGGACGGAGTCGCGGGCGAAAGCTAGTAGGCTATATTTTTATATATTAAGCATAGCAACAGTATTGCCATAGTTAAAAATATGTGTTACCTTAGTGTTGCTACCACTATCGAGATGGTTGAGGCAGTACGTCAGATGAGCCTGATCGAACCAGGGCCTGCCGTCCTCAGTCACAGAGTGGAACACGTAGTCGCGGAACAACTTCAGCATATACCGACCACCGGTCTCTGACCACTCCGGGTCCATGTTCAATCTAAACATACAACAAATAATTAAAATTTGAAAGTTAAAAAATGCATACAGTTGAGAAAATTAGTAATACGCTGTAGGATTGACTCCTTACTAGATTTCAACCCAATATCATCCTGATCCGTTCAGCAGAGCATATCACGAAAAATATAAAAAAAAATTGTTTTGATTTTTTTTACTATTTCAGTAAAAAACACTTATAAATTTTGTAATTCGATTTGAAAATCAGTCTTTTAATGGTTAAGGACTTCAATATGTATTAATACAAGTCACTGAAATCGTAATCTTGTATTGAACAATTTACAAAAAGTACATATACTTACTCAGGACGTTCATTAACAACGCCAAGCTTGATCAGGATTCTCAAGAGACGACCATTGTCCATCTCGTTAGCTAACTGCTCCTCGAACACATCAGCACGACGCTCCAAAGCCTCCACCTAAATTAAACAAATATCTTACATACAATTTACAAAAAAAAACTCTCAGACACTCTCAAAACAGATATTTGTCTCCGTTAGAGGTGTTAGATTGATTCTGTTAGAAATTATGTAAAACCTACATAGTAATAGAAAGTAAAAGGAGGGCGCTAGTGAGCATGGTTTAGTTTCTTTTATACCCATAGGCTTAGCTTTGGACATAGAAAATAAAAAAATTACATGAAAGGTACAAAACAATGAAGAAATTGACTATTTTTGACATTAAGAGAGTGGCGTTGGTGTAATCAGATATCCTTGAATTTTAATTCTAAAGAAAAGTTTATGTGAAAAATTTCTGTATTTATTCTCTATTAATTATTAGATTATATACAATGACTTAATATAAGAGAAAATAAATTACCTGAGTATAAAACCTGGCGCCAATCATCGGCATGAGATCAGTAACGGTACGACGGCCGGGAGTCTTCGTCAGCAAGAAACTAATAAAAAAAAAGCAATAAATAAAACATTACCTATATAAATATGACATTATAAATATGTTACACCAGATGTCGGCTGATTTTTGTCCCTTATCGAAATCAAACACTAAATATTATAGTACGATATCTATATCTATACTAATATTATAAAGAGGAAAGATTTGTATTTTTGTATGTATTGAAATAACTCAAAAACTACTGGGCCGATTTTAAAAATTCTTTTACCGTTAGAAAGGTAATTAATCTGTGAGTAACATAGGCTATATTTTTTAATTTCACGCGGGCGAAGTCGCGAGCAACAGCTAGTTTATAATAATTTGAATGGGTTAAGTGGATTCCAAGGATTTATTGAGTCATCTTCTTATTTAACTATAGAATGACTATATCGATTTGGATGAGATTTAGTATAGCCATAGAACATAGTCTGTATAAAAACATAACATTTTTAATTCAACAGTTAATAACATTTACATACATTATCAAATTCTGCAGATCAGCAGAATAGGTCCTGGAGATCAGATCCATGGAGGCTGCGAGATTATCGCAATGCATGGAGCGGCAAGCAAGAGCAAGGGCCAGCCGGCCTAAAGCAATCAAATCCTCTTGCTGGGCCTAGGAAAAATACAAAACAAATCACACATCTATAGACAAGGTTCTAAAAACAAGTATAGTGATAATCACACTTCACAACGGCTCCGAATAACGTACAATCGCGGAAATCCGCGGTGGAACACTTCAGGAAAAATTGGGTTGTTCATTGCAATCAGACAATTTCGCCTCTTTCTAAAAACAACTAATTAGATAGCAGTGAGAGCAAACGAAGGGATAATAATAATAAGAATCTAGCCGTGTAACACTAACCGACCTTCTTACGTACAGACACATAAGCTGCATTGATTTTTTTCCCGCGTCTCGTTTCACAATGTTCAAACGATTGTAACTTTTAAGGTGGAACACCGCCAGTTTCCCCGAATGTACATGCTCAGCTAATCCCGAGCCGTTGTAAAGTTTGAATCGTGTTATACCTGCACAATGTCTATGGCGTTGGAATATTCCATTACATCGGCAGTTCCGCACCACGATATGCGCACTCTACATCCGCTCATCACCACCTTAGACGGATCCAGCGTCCTGCACACAGCATTAATTACGAAATAACTAACAAAACACGAAAATAACTCAAAAAATATGTTAGAAACATGTACAAAGCGTATGTTTACGCTTTATAATATTAATATAGATTGGTTATAAATTTCAGAAAATGTTGTGTAAGGTTATGTATAAATAATAAAAGTTTACCTGCAAGCCAGTCCAGCGGTGTGTATGGCGCGCAAGGCAGCCGTCAGCTGCACGAGGAAACTCCACAGAACCGCCTCCGGGAGTAACGCACCGCAAGCCAATGCACGGAGCATAGCGTTTTTCTAAACAATATAATTTCATGTATTCCACTTTTATACTAGCTGTTGCTCGGGACTTCGTCCATGTGAAATTAAAAAACTAATGAAAGCCTATGTTACTGATATTGTAGCTTTTTAATGGTGAAAGAATTTTTGAAATTGGCCCAGTATTTTTTTAATTACTTTAATACATAGAAAAATACAAATTTCTCCTCCAAATTACCTCGATTGAATTCTCTAACTTGAGATAGTAATATTTAAAGATAATATTTGCATTTGTCACTAATATTTGAAGTATATTATAAGATTATATGTTTTAAGCTTATTGCCTCACTTGAAAAGGTTTTCAATTTTATTAATTATAGCTGTTGCGCGCGACTTCGCCCGCGTGAAATTAAATTATAAATAAAAAAATATAGCCTATGTTATTCACGGATAAATTACCTTTCTAACGGTGAAAGAATTTTTAAAATCGGCCCAGTAGTTTTTGAGTTATTTCAATACATACAAAAATACAAATCTTTCCTCTTTATAATATTAGTATAGATTAATTTTCACTTAATTTTTTTTAAATTCTAACAATAACAAAATTACCTGGTGAGTATAGGGACGCGGAGCATCCGGATCAGAGGAGAACGGGTCATGTAAAGTGCCATTGGAATCGGACGAGTTGCCCGCACCGTTGTTGCGAATGTACTTGCTCATGAGCGTCTCACAGCCCGGGTGGTAATCATACACCATCACTAAAGCTACAAAACATATCTATTTAAATACCCGGAACAAATTCTGCTTGCAAACAGACAGACATTTCTAATCGCGATTTTCGTTATTACCAACACAATATAACATCTTTGCGAAATCTGGAATTTTTCTTTTCATATTACAAATAGACGCTCCATTTTTTTTATATGTAACTAATAAAAAACAGGAAAATACCAAAAGATTTATAAATACATAACAGATTTAATATTGTTAAACTTCAGAAACTTCTATTCTTCATTATTTAAAAATAACATACGAATTGATAACCTCCTTTTATAAATTCCTAACCACCTACTCTTTATCCTGGTTTCTCAAAACAATAAAAAACTTTAACTTCCTATTTGACAAAGTAGTGATTACTTTATATGAGAGTCACAATTATCTCCAAAAAGCACTGATACCATTGTCCTAGTATAAAAAAAAAAATTAACTTTATCTGAAAGAAAAAATATTTTTTCTGTATGATACTCACAGTTATCTCCAAAAGCCATTGTAGTGAAGCATTCTTGAAGTCTAACCACATTGGGATGGTCCAGTTGCTTCCACAGATCGAGTCTTGGGTTCGGTATCGCGGTGTAAGAGTGGAGACGACGCAGAGCAATATGCTCGGCGCTCTGACGGTGAGTAGCGCGATACGATGATATCATCGAATGAGGACCTACACCCTCCAGAGGTACCAGGTCAGAGTACATCTCCACATTCTCCGGCAACTCTGCAACAATATCCTTCTCTTACTGACAGTAACACAATCGTTATGTTCCGTAAAAACTATGTGTATGTACCTACATATTACCTACATTCACAGTTTTAACTGAAGTTTCGCTACAGTTTAAACTGTTAGATCTAAACATCCGCAATGGGCTATACTAACTGTTGAAAACGAGTTTAAAAATCAGTGCCCTATGTCCCCTCTTAGGGGCTCAGACCCCAAGTTAGGGGTGACTAGGCCATAGTCACCAACTTGTCCACTTCTGGTTGACTTCACACATATCTTTGAATTTCTTCGCAGAAATGTGTAGATTGCTTTGCGTTTCTCTTTACCGTTAGAATGTTAAAATGTTATCAATTTTCTCCGGTAGAATCCATTTAAATGTCTAAGCAGATGATATTAACCTCTCAGGTTACAATTTAAATTGTAAAATAGTATACCTGAAAGATCTTTACCATATGACCCGAAATAAACCCTGGATATAAAAAAAACATAGACATTTAAACGCGTCACTAAAAAATGTGCGTATCAAATCGTATAAATTACGTTATTACCTATGTACTGGTATGGCATCAGGAATATGTCTTTGTTCCTCTGGTACGTCTCTGCCTTAATAGTTTCTGGCATGTAGAATGATTCAGCAAGACCTATTAAGAAAAGAAACATTTTTAAGATTAAGATAACAGAAAACGAAAAAGAGATCGCACAGATTGTCAAACCCAATATAAATAGCATCAAATTTAATTTTTAAATAAAAAATATATACATTTGACTGAATCTAGAATGCGTAGAAACGTATTCTTGTGATTTGGACAGATTTTAATGAAAGGATACAATGTTCTGGGATGTAAAAATTTAAAAATAATTTGAATTTAAGACATTATTTAAGCTTTAGTTTTGCAAAACATTCGCGCATTCAGCTAGTTCGAAGTAAATATTACTAATAAAAAAGGTACGTTACGTTAAGTTTTTCCACTTATTACTTCGCAACTGGTAGCATTAAAAGTATTTTCTATTGTTTTTATTACCAATATTATAAATATTTGACTACGCAATGTTGCTTATAAGCCAAATATGATAGACTATTTAAATTATTTTGTTTAATAAACTTTTACTAAAATTATCAATACGAAAGTTATTGTAATAAATGTTTGTTAGAAGATATCTCCTAAACTGCTGAACAGATCTGAATGAAATTTAGCATAGATATACAGCATAGTCTGGAAGAACACATAGGCTACGTAAGCATTTTTTTATTCCACGCGGGCGACAGACAAATTCCACAAAAATAAATATAGTAAAGATTTTCTATCTTTAAGGGCCTGTCCCACCAAATTGTCTGATAATCGAACGTGTAAAATATGTGATGGAAATATCGGATTTTGTTCCCTTATCTGACAGTGACGTCATTTTTAAGCTATCTGAGCCTCTATCAGCCAGTGGTGGAACAGGCCCTAAATGTTTTATCTTCTTGCTTCTGACTAAATTTAATTCAATAGATACAACACAGCACAGCATAAAATCAAATCAATAGTTCAACGTATAGTCAAATTAAATGTAAATGAGAAATTGTATTTACACATTTTACTGGCTGACAACGTCATTTATTGTCTATTGACTTATTATGGAAAGTTTTAGTGCTCAAATTGATGATACTACCAAATTTGTTTTAGTGTATAAACAGCCTTATGAAGTTAAAACTGTATTATTGTTATCATTTCTCATTACTATTGCATTCAATTATAAAATTACACATTAAACAACCCCTGCTTCAGCATGTTCTCTGTTTTGTCAAAGAGTAGTTTATACATGAATCTCTGCGTTAAAAACTCAAAGTAACTAAACATAAGCATTGCATAGATACAATAAAACATAAAAAAGCATAACTTATCAGCAAAGTCAAATAGCTAAAAAAAGCATTGAACAATATGAATGAATTCCCTATAATGAAAAAATAGCCTCCTGATCATTTCTGAATTAAACAAAAGGCTTATTTTGTTCAAATATATGTTTTATAACCGCATAGCATTTCACACCACTTAATTTTCTTCTATTCTAGAATATTAAAATTAAAAATGTACATACCAGACTTGGAGCCAATAGGACCTGGGACGATAGGACCTGGAACCATGTGAGGCGGAGCGCCGCAGTACATTTGAGATGGGAAGCCCGAAGAAGGGCTCGGGCCACCAACTGGACCCATCATCTGTTCTGCGCCACCTGGGAAGTGATAAAACATTTATATATGCACAGATGCATGATTGGTGTGGTCTGGAAATTCCATTTATCTACTTACTACTATATCCACTAAAATGAATCTCAGATAAAATAATTACTATAGTCGGAATTATTCGATTCCACATGACATTAGCTACTGTTATTTTGTAAAATAATGATACCACATGTAATAGTGTAGTGAGGAACACAAAAATCGATAAACAATCGCGATTTATGTTTATATAATCATAATATTGGTGTGCCAATTAAAGACTAAAATATTGATTTTTTATTTAAATAAATATATTATTATTTATTTATTAGTAACCGCAGCTTTATTTTATAAAAAAGTTAATATTTTTGTTTTTTATATTAAAAACAAAACTTATAATAAAAGAGCCTAGATAGTTTTTTTTACCATAATACATCTATTTGTTTGTTCATTTGTTTTATTTCTCATGTTCCTTCATGATATTTATTTCACACACAATTATTAAAGAAAAGTATCAGATCCTTAATAAAATATAATGACTAAATTATACGTTCAGAAATATTTAATTTCCTTATATACTTAGTTTCTATCAAAGTAGTATTTGTTTAGATATACTACTATAAACGACAGGAATCGATTGAATAATTTCGCAACGTCACTATTTAGTATATATCAACGTCACTATTTAGTACTTATCATTACATATTGGCACTGAAATTGTCAAATCTGGACGTCACTATTTAGTATTTATCAACATCACTATTTAGTACTTATCATTACACATTGGCACTGAAATTGTCAAATGTGGAATCAAATTAAAATTCCGACTATAAATAACCATATGAAACGGTGTTTAAATATTTTTTCCAGCGCCGTCTTCACTTGTTCCTGATGACGCGTGCGCATTTCACATTCAATCGTGTTTTCCGAATGATATTGCGCTTTTTAGTTCAGATATAATTTCCAACCAAATTTATCAAAGATATTTATATGAAAATACAATGGATAGCAGAAACAGTACGATTTTGTCCACATATGCAATATTTATTCCTTTCGATATTAGGGCTGTGCACAAATATAGCACGAGCATTGATAACCGTTGTGATAATGGCCTAGGCACCCTAATATAGGGTAAGTTCCGATCCCCTCAGTAGGGACATATAGTGAGCTGGTGATGATTGATAACCATTTGTGAATAAACCTTTAGCCTTTCATTAAATAAAATTACTATGATCAGATATCTATAATAAATTCCTTCTCCAGTTTCATCCTAACTTTATATTAGAAAAGAAAAGAAAAATAATTTGTGACATAAATACATACCGGGCTTGGGAATCATTGGGCCCGGCATCATGTGGGTGGGAGGGTTACAGAACATTTGTTGGGCGTAGGAAGTAGAGGCGCTGGGCACCGCGCCAGCGCCACGACAAGCCTCAGCACCAACTGTAGTATACACCAATCTTACTAATCTCACTAATATTATAGATATAAAAGTTTAAATGTATGGATGGATAGATGTTTGTTAGAGTTTGCATCCCAAACATAGGCTACTTATTTTTGTTTATTTGAATTTCACGCAGACGATGTCGCGGGCGAAAACTAGAAAATATCTGTATCTATCTGTCAATATTCATCTATAATTTCTAAAGTAAAGTTGCAGCCCGAATATGTACTAAAGTATTTGGACTATAATATAACAAGTCAAAAGATAAAAGTAAAATGGTAATGTAATTGTCATTTGGAAGATAAAATTTAATAGATAAAAACGGAAGATAACTCATACTAACCTGGCTTGGGAACCATCATGTTAGGTCCAAGATGAGTTGGAGTATTGCAGAACATTTGAGAGGCATAACCCGAAGATGGGCTCGGACCGCCACTAGCTCCAATGATTGGTTCTCCACCTAAATTTGACCATACTAATTGATTATTCATTCCAAGAAGATAATAGTTAGTTTGTAAATTAAAGACCATACCAGGCTTAGGTAGCATCTGGCCTGGCACCATGTGAGTTGGAGTGGGGCAGAACATTTGTGATGCATATGAAGTGGATGCACTGGGGCCTGGATTACCTCCGCGGCATGATTCCGAATTAGCTGAGAAATAACACATTGAACGACGAATTCATCTATTCAATTTGATTATATACAGATATGCATATGCACCATGAGAAGCCATTAGCATATCTTGTTGAAAAAGCCTCAAGTTCCAACCAAATTAATGACCATCTTTTAAAATAAGTAAAATGATTGCAATAATTTATGTTGCATATGTTATACTTACCAAAACCAAAGCTATATATGCATATCACAATATATGTGTATGATCAATCAATAGCGAAAATAACATACCCAATGACGCGGAGGAATTCAGACCTCCGGAAGTATTGAGTCCATCATTTGTCGGGTAAAAGTATGTTGTACCACCGACGTTCTCCTAATAAACGAACAATAAGTAAGTTTTTGTCACATTTAGATAGTAAATTTTATGCGCTTTTACTTTTTTTTCATATTTGAAATTACCTGATTGTCAAAGACGCTTAAATAGATCTGGCAAATTGAAACATAAAACATCATTATGAGTACAGTACAAATGTTGAATTAATATTGTGATGGATGTAATTCACAGTTACCTGATGCACTTGCATATTGGGCATAGGCACCATATTAGCAGGTGGTGAGTTTTCTGGCGACTCTGGTAATACATTTGCTGGAGGTGGTGGTAAAGTGAAGTAATTCATGGGAACATATTCACCTATGAATACCTAAAAATTGATATAAAAAATTATTAAGAAAACATCATTGATGAATTTTTGTGAATGTACAAGGTATAACAGTTGTTGGTACAAAGAACATACCAAAAGGTAATTATAATCTCTGCAAACACCTTAGGTGCAAGAGTGATTTCACATTAATCTGTCCAATCTTTCAAATGAATTACAGAAGATTTTGAAATAGAATCATAGATACTTTAAGATATCAGGAAGAGAAAGAGGTCTAATGTGAAGTATGTAGAAGTTCTTATGAGTCAATTTATATCTTACAATTTAAATCAAGATATTGTTAGTCTTGGTAAGGTTGAAGATATGTCACTAAAGTTGAATCAAATAGAAGATTGTCTAGTACTTAAACAGCACCAAGACAACTCTCCAACCTTTAGTCTTAGTTTATTTCTGTTGAGTTATACTATACCAATAATGAAACTGATCTCTAGAATAAACCAAAAGCTTAACACTTACAAAACCACCGACAGATCTGGTGAGATAACTTCCATGTCTAAAGATCGTAGTGGCATGGAAAGTGTTAAACCTGCATAAAATCATAATAAGATTTATGTGTATTGAACTGTTGTGAGTTTGAAATAAGACGAATTCTAAAACTGCTAAACCAATTAAATTCCTTCATGTTTTGTTGATCTTGAAGTAAACATCACATTACATTACTGTTATAAGTCTAAAATGATTGCAATTTACTTGGAGAAAGAGCATGCAACTACAATGTCTGTTGCACAAATGGTCCAGCTCAATTGGTGAAATACCATATACAAAGAAAAGACAGATGTGAATTGGAATTAATTCCATGTTTCCTCTGACGAGTCTGCATGCCGGAGGCCTAATTTCGTTCCTTTACCATCCTTTCACACATCACTAGACATGGAGATTAAGAATACATAACACCTAATACTACTGCTACCATACTTTGTTAATAAAGACAGGATGGGAAAGGGAATTCGACTCGGTTGGGGATGGGACGTAAAGAATGGGGAAATACCCTGTTTCTGTACGTCCCCTCCTTTGTTTAAGGTAGACAGCACATCAACAACTTGTTGATGATGTCTGTGTAGTGCATCGCTATTTAAGCGAAATCTGGTAGCTGCTTGCTCATTCACCACCTTTATACTATAAAAAACAAAGAAAATACAATATTTTGTTTATGTATTTACCCAAGTAAAGACTTGAAAGTATAATACAATAAACATATATTAAATGTGATATTTTAATATGATTACCTTTCTCATGGCAGGTGGGGAAGACTCCAAGCTGAGTTGGCCCATGGCTTGATTCAAAGGTCTTGCAGGAGGGGTGGCTGAATGATTCTGAAATAATTAGTAAATTTACCTACACAGGAACTGAAAATATATCTAAGAAAAATATTAATGTACAAAAATTTCTACTTTTTTTTTAAATCTGTGTATTTCCAAGGGCAGAAAATCTGCAGGCTCATTTGATTTTTGATCAAAGATTGCTTACCTTAATCCGGACCCCAAATCTAATCAGTGTTAACAGTAATTTGTAAAGATCAATTGTAAAGAGTGATAAGTATTTTAAAAAACTACATTTTTTATTCAATTATTACAATAACAGGTAATATATTTCATACCATATATGTGGCCAATTTGGATTCCTGAGGTAGTCCATTAGGAGGTGAGTATTGCATATATATTGAGGGGTCCATTTTGGTTAATTAAAGACTCGTACAGCTGACCAATGACAAAATAATTAAAATTATTAGTATTTTTGTGAGATAAATAAATTATTTGCATAAATTCATTCATATTTAAGTTATAAAAAAATCAGTTTAAAAAGTATAAGATCTTGTGTAGAAAAAACAACAAAAAAGGACAAAAACCTGTTGCACCGACCCTACAAGAGTATGATAATGAGGAAGATGATGATGATGATCTTGTGTAGAAAATCAATGTTTGACTTCTTGTTTAAACCGCATAAAGAGTTATTCCTTTATAAGGAAACTTATTAATACTATTTTTTAATCATCAATAATTTTTTGCATTCAGTGTTTAACTTGGCATCACTTAAATAGGCAGACTGCTGCCTATAGTCATTTGCAACAAAGTAAGAGTTGCCTACATTTCATGAATAGAACAGGGCAATAACAGTAAAAAGTATTTTTACTCTTCCTGATCCATTCCATTTCCTGCTAATTCCACATTTTTTCCCATCCCCTAACTATTTGAGAAGAATGAAAACATAAAAAAGAATAATATCAAGCCTTATTATTCTAAAATAAACTTTTTGATTTTAACATGTTGTGAAAACCTATTTTCTTTGATCAATAGTTATGTTATGAATTTTTATTACAATTATTTTAATTTCGTTGAAATTTCGTCTTCCATTACAAAACGTAGTATATCTGGGTGGGAATAGACTAATTTTAACATAAATTAACTGCAGTTGATAAATCTGCAAATGTTAAACTTATTTATGATAAGTGAAGTGTGTATTCCATTTGTAATAGATTTTTCTTAAAGGTGAAAAACGATTAGTAGTCGCAACTGCGTTGTTCAAATTATCGATTTTCTCTTGAACTTCGCATTTCCAAATATAGGGTTTGTAAAACGTATTATACTCTAACTTACCCTTAGTAAATTAAAATCTTAAATATCTATGACTGAAAAATACATCGCACTTTACTTTACAATCAATAATGTCTGTCGTTTTTTTACTCGAGGTATCCCTTGAATATGGAGGCAGAATTTCGACGTTACGTAGAAAGTAGAAGACATAAAAATAAGGAGTCTTACCTGATAATTTACACTTCTAGTGTTTCATTTTTTCTTCGGTGCTCCTTTTTCTATCAAATTTATATATTACCATTGAAAATAAAAGGTCTAGACATTTCTACAAAGTGCTTTCTTTTCTGCCTACTGTAGTTCTGACGTTCTGTCAAGCCTTCGTAAATTACTATACTTATACGGGATTGGTCTTTAAACCGGTATTTATGGTACGTTAACAACTTATTTGCTCACAATCAATTCATAATATGAATTAAATATGCACTTTTTTTTCTAAACAAAAAACATTGGATATCGGATAGAGGACACGAAGCAAATACATAATACAACTGTGATGAATTGTGTGCGTGTTAAATATGTATGTATGTATGTAAAACCATAACCAACCATCTTAGCCTATGGTTTTAACAGGAAGCATAGACATCAGGTTATTTTATGGATTTTATACAATGACATTTAAAAATGGACGGGCTATAAGTGGCAGTAATTTGTTTACTTTTACCATTTTGTCGCAGACGGTCGCGGTGGTGAGGATTTGTACATACAATATTGGCCCAATCCGCTGAGGTAGAGCCATAAACAAGAAATAGAATAGAATAGAACATACTATAAAGATGGATTGATTGTCAACAACACCTACAGGTAGACGATTTAAAGTCGGAACGAAGCAAAAACTGTCATTTGCAAGTAACAATAAGCGTAAACTCACATTTCCTTGTTAGGTAGGATGTCTGCAATCACAGCATAGCAATTTTTGAATAGATAGTATTTTTTTTAATAAAAAGCCCTTTACACGAATTTTCACTCTATTAAACCACTGACTTCCATAAATGGACAGGTTATAAACTATGAGATTTTGTGTCTATTTGATTTCAACATTTTGGTTGTGGTTGGCACGGTGAAGAGTTTTACAACTAACGAGCTGTCGCCTGCAAATAACGTTAGCGTGGAATTTAAAAAATGGTCTTCTATAACATTCCCGCGTACATCTACTTTTTACCAGTTACCTTCCAGTCAAACTCCCGTCCAAATCGGTCCACCTGTTCCAGAGATAGCGGTCCTGTTGCCATTATGACAGCGCGGAATTAAAAAAAAATGTAGCCTATAATAGGCCCGTCCATGTCAGCAACCCTCCACTGAAAATCCCCTTAAAACCAGCCCAGCCATTTCAGAGATTACCCGGAACAAACGCCGCAACCTGCTTACTTGACGTTGTTAGCTTGTAGTTTATGGTCCCTTTCCCACATGTAATACTTTTTGAGATCTACAATTCCTTCATACATCATTTCTATATACCTCTAACGGCTTAGGCAGCGTAAGCAGAGAAAAGTTAAAATATAGTAAAGTTACAATATAGTAATTTTTTACCGCCGGGGTCCAGAAATACATTGTTTATTATTAGTTCCTCAATATTATTATAGTAATAATAAAATATAGCCTATGTTACTCTTTTTTTATTTTATTTATGATAAGGTGGCAAACGAGCAAGCGGCCACCTAAATCCGCCGAAATGGCGAAGTGACCGCTGCCCATAGACGTCTACAATCGCAGATGCGTTGCCTACCTAAATCGTCGGAGGAGGAGACGCACATAAAAAGGATATTTCCCCTTCCTATGCGTCTCCTCCACCGTCAAATCCACTTTCCCATCCAAACCCTTCCTTATAAAAAATGGGTGGAACGGGAGAGGGACTAAAGTTGGGCTTCCGGCACCACACTCATCAGACGAAACGCGGAATTGCTTCCGCTTCACGCCTGTCTTCTGTGTGGGCGTGGTATTGCACCGGGCGAGCCGACCCATTCGTGCTAAGATGTTAAAGCGGGCTCTACCACTGTGTGCACTCACAGATAAATTACCTTTCTCGTGGTAAAAGATTTTTTATAATCGGCCCTGTAGTTTTTGCATAAATCAAATACATATAAAAATCCAAAAATACAAATTTTTCATCTTTTTAATATTAGTATAAATATAATAGATATACTTTGGACAGCTCTCTCTCTCTTTTCCTTTGTGCTAAACGTACATTAACATTCTAAATTAACCCTTAATGCAGAAGAAATAAAGCTTAGTATACTACTTATATTGTGATTATATTAGGTTAATATTTATGGTCTAAAAGTGTGTAAAAGACATCAAGAATCTTGTAATCAAACTTAAGTTTATTTTATCCATTTTTCGTTTGAAAAAAATCATAGGTATAAATATTTTACAAAAATAAAAAGTATTTTACAGACGATAATTTACCGGTTGTAGTAAAGACGGACGCCTCACATTTCGAACCATAGACTAAGAATTAAAATATACATCACTAAACGCCTCGAAAACCGAAAACTTCCGACTGATTGATTAAATCAATAAATTCTTGAATTTTTCACGTCTTTGTCATATTTGTTGGTCGTCTCGAAAATTCTTCTATTTCTTAATACATTTGTAATAGCTGCTCGTTATTGATTCGTTAGTATTCAGTACCTTTGTTTCTCGTATATTAAATAAAGTGGGAATGTTTAACAAATAGTGTTATTTGCAGGTCTAATTCGTTATTTGTGAACGTCACATATTGTTGCGTGATAAAAGTATGTTGAACTATAATAAAAATGTTCATAGTTATATAGTTGGATACCTGTAATCATTTTTCTATTTATTCACCATAGAATGGAGACTTCTTACCAAGGGGGCGTGGCAGAGGATGAAGCCGACGATTTCCAGCGATTGTCCCAAACAATTGCAAGCAACGTGAAGAAGATCTCACAAAATGGTAAGCTATACAATTTTATCGATTATTTTGTTGGTGTCATATCGTAAAATTTCAGAAACTAGTATAAGTGCCAACGCATTGTGTACGTAGTACGTAATTTGCTCATTAAGGAAGTTACTAAGGGAAACATGGGGGGTGCGGTCACGGTAACATATAGACAGCAAATGCGTCGTTGCTGTGTCGTCTATATGATGAATGTTTAGTGATTTAGGGTTTAAACAATTTTATGAAAATACATAACAATTTGCTATAAAATAGTAAAGTAATACCTATTATTTCTTCTTCCATTGTTTTTCGACGATTAATTAATTCGTCCAGAAAAAACGTTGAACATTGTTGTAGTCTTTGTTAAAGTAAATGATTTCTTTGTTTGTATTAACTAATTATTCATTCATCTGGATAAAGACATTAATAGCTTTAGAAACAGCAAAATATTAGTGTCCACACAAACATTTTAGATAAAAAATATTGATTGGTTTTAACTTACGGACATGTTACCTGCGGAAAAGTAATTTTGGAACAAGACCTTGTAAATTGCCACAAACACTTGTAGTTGGCCCTAGTCTTAGACTAATTTCCGATACCTGATGACCTGTTAGTGATCGTAAGCCTGTCCTTTTCCATAGAGATGTTCGAAGTATGTATTCAAGTATATCTCTTCTATGTAGCTTGCTCGCAGCTTCTCGGCTTGCTTAGTTATTGTACATATTGATGACTGAACTTTTAAGCTAGTTCAGAGCTGATGTACATATATCTACTTCTTAGATATATACTCTTAGTAGTAGTAGGGGTTATGGTATATTAGTATGACACTTGTAAATATTTTCATATTTAACAAAGTATGTTCACTTATCATAGTCTGCGAAACCTTGAATCTTAGTTCTTGTTTCCTGAAATATCATTTTATATTCTTGTAGTGTCTTCAATGTCTAAGATGGTCAACCAACTGCAGACTCCGCAGGATTCCCAAGAGCTTCGCAATCAGCTGTAAGTGTTATCATTTAAATTGATTATTATTATCAGTCACTGCCCTTAACACTCGGTTGACAATATTATTTTATCTATCTATACACTATACTAATATAATAAAATGTAAACACACACTTCTTTGTTGCCTAAGATGTCAGCAATTACAGCATATTTTTGAATAATTCTTTTTTTAATAAATAGCCCTACACTTACGTTACGCTTTAGGCTGTGTATTTTCACGCCATTAAACTTAGGGGGTAAATATTTTGGATAAAAACCCTAATGTGGTAAAGAGACCATAAGTTGCTGCTAACATCAAGGAAGCAAGATCGCAATGCTTTGTCATAATGTCATGTCATTTTGACATTTGCAATTGATAATTTGCAAATGTAAACAATAAAATTCGATAATTTTATGCGGATGAAGCCGCACGGAACCAACTAGTTGTTTATAAAACCAATAAAAACCTATTATCAATGTTTAGGCGTCAAATCCAAAACTACACCCAGAAGATGGCTAAAGATACATCTACTATTCTGATGGAATTGATGAAGATGCGGGTCAACCAGACTGCGCAGAAACTTCAACGGGAGAGGCTGAGCGATGAATATATCAGCACTCTGAATACATTCCTGGTCAGTATATGTGTATTTTTTATTTTGTTTTTAATTATCCCCTAGAAAATTTGTAAAAAAAACATAGTGGGACATATTTTTATTCATACTTATGTCCTAACTTATTTATCAGATACAACACAAACCAAACTAAGTTAAATAACAAGTATGGTTTGACTGTGCGTCTTAAGTGCATTGAATACTGTTTGTCTTTGTTTTGTCAAAGAAGAATGAAAGACAACAATAGGTATTGATCCCTTCTGTATTTTAATCTGTTTTGGAGTAAAGGATTTAGTCTCCCCATGTAATTTAACTTGGGTACATAGGGTTTTTAATACATCTCTTTGATATGATTTACAAATTTAATAATTATGAGGATCTTATAGTCCATTAAAACCATCATTTATTCCATATTTATTAGAAATTCTTAGAGATTAAAGAATAATCTATGCTTCTTTGCATATGTTAATTTACAAAGATAAATTCATGAATAATTCATTTTTATGAATAATAATTATAATTAGAGCTATAATTATAATATGACTGGTTTAGTTTTGATTTATTTAGAAATGAAATTTTATTAGTCATTAAAGATAATTAAAATGTGATTCAATCTTATTTATAAATTCTATTAAATTCTTATAGTTTTAATCATTGTTGTATTAATGTGTATTTCACTAATTAAGTACACTTTATACAGGCCACTCAGAAGTTAGCGGCTCAAAAGACGAAGGAAGATATACGCAAAGCGAAGGCGCAGTCGATCAATATCCCGCCTCCCCCACCTGGCATTAACAGTAAGTGTTATATAAAATATTACAAGATTATGTCTCATGTATTAACAAATAAATATTTCAGCACATTGCTAGGTTTTCACTGACTTTATAGCAACGTAATTATGTACAAAAGGTTTACATTAAATACATATGTAATAATAAGTACATTTAATACCGGCTTTTCTTCAATTTTTCATTTAATGATTGATTTTTCGACCGCAGGGAATTTTTTTTTGTGACAATGTCGCTTTTCTCTTTGTAATAATAGGATTAAAAGAGAAAAAATAAACTTTCTCGTGTAGGCGATAAATGGTTTAGCTACGTTCTTGCATGAATGTTAGATGGAATGACATGAAGCGTTTGTAATCGCTGTGCAAATTAGACTATATACCTGTTTGAAATAGAATGCTTCTGTCAAAAGATTAATACAAATTTCTACATCTATACTTCTATACTAATATTATAAAGAGGAAACATTTGTATTTTTGTATGTATTCGATTCACGTAAAAACTACTGGACGGATTTTAAAAAATCTTTCATGTTAGAAAGGTTATCTGTGATTAACATAGGTTATATTTTTTAATTTCACGAGGGCAAAGTCGCGAGCAACAGTTAGTCTATAAATAGCAGTGATGTGAACTTAGAGATTTAAGGAACTGATTGTATTTCCCATACTGTAAACATGAATGAATTCCAAATGCCATTGTGCATTAAATATTCATTTTCATTGTTAAGTTCACAATGAATTATTATAATTTTATAATCTACCAAACATCTACAAAATAAGTTTAGTTAGTATTCAATGCTAATGGTACTTAAAGGTAAAAAAAAATAATTATTGTTAACTTTCTAATGATAAAAGAATTTTAGAAATCCAGTAGTTTTTGAGTTTATTCATTACACACAGATATACATTTTTTTCTATATTTATTGGTACTTATTCATTTTTAAAATATCTTTGTATCTCATATGAATTGACAAGGTATTCTCACTCATAGATATTTAGAGAGTGCGTACATCTTTGACTAAACTATCACACAACTGTTTAGTCGCGCTTTGATTCCTATGAGCTTATACGAAGGTACACTACTCGATTTTTAGTTGTGCAACTAAACAGTTGAATTGCGAAACAATCGACAATCGCATAGTTGTGCGATAGTTTAGTTAAATATGTGCTCTGTTATAGACTCTGTTAATATTTTCCGAATATAAAATGTCAATTATCGTTTAAAGGCAACAATGATCCATGGGATGATATGGGCGATTCAAATGTCCGTAAGCAAGAGCAGCTGACGATGCAAACTGAACGTGAACTTCAAGAGTTGGCCGAACGCGAGGGTCATATTCGTCAACTTGAGGTATGTTTTCTTTATATCATAGAAGCTGGATGTCATTTTTATAATTGATTAGTTTTCGCCCGCGACTCTGTCCGCGTGGAATTAAAAGAAAGTAAGTAGCCTGTGTTCCAGATATATATATATACCAAATTTCATTGAGATCGGTTCAGCAGTTTAGGCTACAAACTCTAACAAACATCCATCTAAACTTTCTCATTAATAATCTTAGTAACTCTGTAGACAGTATGTATGGATTGTGTGAAAGAGGATATGCTTAAGAAGGAAGTGGATTCAGATATGACGACTGTTAGAGATGAATAAAAGGTTATGTACTGTGCCGACCCTCTATAAGTAAATATCGCTTTGCTTTTAGAGTTAATAGTATTTTATCTTACTGGCATAAATACGAAAGTTTAGACAGATGGATGTTTGTTAGAAGGTTTTTGCTGAACTGCTCAAGAGATCTTGGTGAAATTTGGCATAGAGTAAAACATAGTATCAAATAAAATATGGGCTACTTACTTTTAAACAATTTATTTAATTGTAACTAGCGATATAAATTTAAACACTCCACTACAGATCTCGCCAGGAATGCGCGCCAATATCCAATGTCTAATGTCATTGACAGCTGTCAGTTAGAGATGTGCCGTCTATACCAATAATCTATAGTGTTGTGCCATTTCTACAGCACTGTAGTAATTTTCTTCTTAACATTACTAAGTTTTGTTTTAATTTAATAGGAACGTTATATTATGTGTTATGTATCTTGTGAATTGAGTTTATTTCCTTAGTTATAGGTTTCACGGTATAATGAATTGTATCCAATTCAATCGATTGTTATTTGAATAGTTGTTCACGCGATCGGCACATTAGTTGGTTTTAAATTGATCGTCACACATCGATTAATTTGCATCGAAGTGTTGCACTATGTGGTATTAAATTGATTCATAGCATGTTTGAATAACTTATGGAATCTTCTATATTAAAATGGCTTTAACTTACTAATAAAAAAACTAGAAATTCTCATATGTAAATAAGTTCTAGCACGGAAGTTACTAATAGCCACTTTGATGGAGTTGTATTTTAATGCAATGTTGATGTTAATATTTATAATATACTAGCTGTTCCCGTGCGGCTTCATCCGCGTGAAATTATAAAAACTTTATTTTATTGTTTACATTTGTCAAATTCTCAATTGCATATGACTAAGTGACATGACATGATGACAAACCATGGCAATCTTGCTTCCTTGATGTTGACAGCAACTTATGGTCTCTTTCCCACATTAGGGTTTTTATCCAAAATATTTACCTCCTAAGTTTAAAGGCGTGAAAATATATAGCCTAAAGCGTGACGTAAGACGACTTATTGTTGTTAAGTTTGGAAAACTAAAAATGCCCTTAAGCCTTACTTTTAAGGCGATCGGCCTTTAAACCATTTAGTCTTCGCCAAAATTATTTTAAACCTTTTATTTAGTAAATAAACAAATATCCTTAGTAACCACTTTTATATAAAAATGTGTTGCATTTATTTCCAGAATGATATATTGGACGTGAACCAGATATTCAAGGAGTTGGGTACTATGATCCATGATCAAGGTGCTGTGGTGGATTCCATTGAGTCCAGCGTCGAGTGTGCTCTCGATAACGTCGAGAATGGCACACAGGAGTTGCGACAGGCTGCCAATTACAAGGTAATAGTTACTATATAAACAAATAGCTGTTGCCCGCGACTTTGTTCACGTGAAAATGTTACTCACTGATAACGTAGTTTAGTAGCTTTTTATTATTTTTTAATATTACGCGTACCAAGTCACGATAGCTCATATAAACGATGATCTTGGGTTGGTAATTTAATTCCTTGTCTATAAAACGTAAGAGACAATATTCTTTAGTTACTTAACTTGCGTTTGGAGTTGTGGTTTTTAATATTTTTTTTTGTTGTATTTCAGAACAAGATCCGTAAGAAGAAGGTTTACTTGGCCGTCGCATTGATTGTAGTGATCTCCATTATATTGATTGTTGTTTTCAATCGTTAGATAAACTACAACTATACCAAAATCCATAATCTTACATCCGGGTCATTGTAAATATTGTATTTTTATGTTCTGTCTAAAAAAATGAATTTAATATCCCAAGATTCTTGTTTATTTGTAAAGATTTTGGCCATTTATTGTACATATGTTTTATATTAACATTATTTTTATGTACATATTTCTTTTAATATTTCAATTTTATTTCGTGATTCTAATTACATTTATTGTTAAAAAATGAATTCTAACAATGTTTTTTATGAAATTTGATATTATTTTTTTTTTGTAAATATATTATTCTTTATGTAATAAATTTTATAACTTTGATCCAGTACAGTCTGCTTAAATATCACTTATTTAACTAAGATTGGGCAGCTATCTGTACACACCGGTAAGACTTGGATATTGTATTCCTATTTACTATTGCTATACTCTGTCGTATATTTGATGTGTCCAATTATATAAAAAAAGTAGTTTTTTTGTAGTATTTAAAAAACTCTAGGTGTCTCAGTACTACGTAAGTGTAACTATGTCCGTATTCATTGATTTAAATTTCAATCTAGACATTTTTTAAGCTGTCTAATAATGATATAGGGACTTGTTTTTGATAGAAAATTTTGCTTAACAAGGTATACAAATTTCCATATATTATTGGTTTTTTAATGTTTTTCAGCTAAATTAATGATTGTTATTATAAATGCTAATTTAAAATGGATTTTTCTCCAAAAGAAGTGATCTTTGCAGATTTTTTTCGATCCCTTTTATAATGTATTCTGAATGGAGAATTCTATCACATTGTTATTAAAAAAACTTAATGTCAACACGTACTTAGACGTTTTTTAATGTTTGACTTTTTCGTTTTACTTAATTTTTATTTGAGTGTCCCAATATAGAATTTTATTTATTTACATTAATTTTACACATTTTATTTTTAAAATTTGATGTATATAATTTTATTTCAATGTTTTATTAATTATTAACATTAATGAAATTATTTTATTTTTAAAATTTGATGTATATAATTTTATTTTAATGTTTTAGTAATTATAATTAATGAAATTATTGTATTTTTAATTAATTGATGCTTTTTAATTGTATTTTATTGTGAATGTATTATTAGAAATTAAGAATTAAAAAACATAAAAAATGTAAATGAGTTTAGAAATGATTTAAAAAAAGATTCGCTTATGTGATTGTCATTTGTTATAATTACAATGCTATTCTTTGATGTAGAATTATAACTCGTGCACAGAAAGTTTGCCGATGAATCCCACTAACTTAGTACTGTCGATAATTCGTGACGTCATGACGACATCGGCAAAGTTACTGCGCACAAGTGATAGATTATTTTTAACATGTAATAGTTTTGCTAAAAAATTAGCAACTATCTAACCAAGAAAAAACAATCACATATCAAAATTTTGTTTTATATTAGGTTGGGGAAAAAATTGTCCATTGTGGTCGATGTTTTTAAAGTATTAATCCTATAATTTTAGATTTAAGTTATAAAAGTTTAGCCGTTTAAGCCAATTTAATTGTTACAGGATGTTCAAAATTAACTTTTAAAAAGCACATTTTATTTTATGATTTTTTATTAAAAATTAAATTTTATTAAAAAAATTCTATTTCGATGTAAAAAAATTATCTCACAGCGTCGATAAAATCACATTGATAATGGAAATTGGCTTATATTTAAACTATTTTTCTATAGCAAAAATATGATAAACCAACATGGATTAACCCCAACCTAATGTTTTGTTTAGTTGCGATTATTTAAATATAATTTATATTTTTTAATCTTTGTAATGTGCTAGAAAATCATTTAAATTTCATCATTTTTCATATGTATCACAAGTCCCATTAATGTATTTAAAAATGATTATAAAATACATTGTGCTTGATCATAGCTTGATTTGTCCTAATGTTTCAAAAAATAATTTTGCCTGCAAGTCTAATGTTTATGTTTTAAATGTTAATTAGCATGTAATTTGTCTAAGATATGTGTCCATAAGTATCAAATATATTAATAAATTATTAATGGCGTTTTCATTTTACCTTTTACTTAATATAATAAAGCGTAAACACACACTTCTTTGTTGTCTAAGATGTCAGCAATTACAGCATGTTTTTGAAAAATTCTTTTTTTAATAAAAAGCCCTACACTTACGTCACGCTTTAGGCTATATATTTTCACGCCATTAAACTTAGGGGGTAAATATTTTGGATAAAAACCCTAATGTGGGAAAGAGACCATAAGTTTCTGCCAACATCAAGGAAGCAAGATTGCCATGGTTTGTCATCATGTCATTTTGACATTTGCGATTGTGAATTTGACAAATGTAAACAATAAAATAAAGTTTTTATAATTACACGCGGATGAAGCCGCAAGGGAACAGCTAATTTTAGGATAAAGGGTTAAATAAAACATCAATTTATTAGAAAACCACCATTTAATACACATAATAAAATCACACAAATAACTGCAATGCCTTCAAATTAAACAGCTTTGTTGGGTTTTGAGATTCTACTAAATTACTACGTAAAATTTTTAAATTGTACTACTACGAAGCGATAGTATGCGCGGGAAAGTTAAATGCTTGACGTCTGCTTGTATCGGAACAATTACTTTGAATAGTTAATACGTCAAACAAATATGATTATAGTCTAAAATCATCGATTAGTCTACAATCTAATGCTATTCTTCCTACGAACGAAATTCCCTCTTTTACCGCGTTCTGTCCACTCCATATAAATAGCGTAACATAGATGTACAAACATATGAAAAAAAAAATATCAAAACCTGTCAAAAATAAAATTAAATAATTATAAAAATATATCAAAAACTTTGATTCAATATTGAGTATATTGACAAATAATTAAACATTAAAAACTAAGGCGTTGTTATCGTTTATTTGTTCTATGTGATTAATGCATTAAAGTACAACAATAAACAGGAACAAAGTAACATGGGCAAGAATTTTACTCTTGTACAAATTCACCATACTATAACAAAATCGATACGTAAAATAAATTAAAAACATTTGGAAAATAGCAATTAGTTTTTAAAACAATCGTTTTTTCATCTCAAATTCTTGGTCTTAGCATAGCACCCTGCGACTTAAGCCAGCTACATACGAACAGTTAAAACTGAGCAGTTCAACTCTTCAGTTAAAACTGTCAGAAGAATGCGTCTGTAACGGGCTTTAGATAATCCAGCTCTCCGTGTTACATTCTCATTTTATTAATATTAAGTTCGTGCTACATAATAGTAAGTCGGATTTCAAAAGATTTAGTACTAATATCGACAGCGTATCCTAAAGGTTGCGTCCACATCTAAGTATATTTCGCACCTTAAAGCAGTCACTACATAGTAAGACAGTGTAATACTAATAAAATAGCCTCTGAAATTCCCATTTATACCTTCGTTTTACGTAAAAAATAAAACATGTAAACCTATCAGAATAAGAAATGCATAAAGTGTAACGTGTAATGTTATAATTTGGTGTGTATCTAATAAAATTTTCTTATAGTTTTACATTGATATTACATACATATAGGGGACTACCTTTTACGAAGTGAAGCTGGGGTCGTCCGTCGCGCGTCTACCCTTACATCTTTGGTGATAACACATTCATTCTAGAAGGCAGTTTTGCCTCGATATGTACACTACGTCTAACATCGAATGCGTATAAAACATTTCGATATCAGACACCATTCAATTGATGAGCGTACGTGGAAGTTTATGTACTTAAAGCGGTATAGCCTAAGAGGGTTTTACAGCGCGAATTGCGCGATTCTAAATTAGCGAGAGTATATAGATATCGATGATAAAGTTCCACGATCGCACATCGGGACGCGACAGCCGAGGGGGGAGCGTGTGGAAAGGAGGGTGTTTAGTTGGTGATGGCATTTAGCAGACCACTGCCTCCGAGATGGGATTCTCGGTGATGCGGATGACGGGCGATTGACGGCAGCGGCGCCGGCCCGCGTCCTCCGACAGTCGGCGGAACGCAATGATCTTCGTGGGTGACAGTGGCGCCACTGCAACATCCAACCGCAACGTCTCACCAATTGCATGCTAATACATCTGATTCGACCGAATATCCGATCCTCGAGACCGATTCGGGTATTTAAAATAATTTGAATGAAAAAAATAATCCAGGGAGAGTGTGAACTAACAGTAGGAATAGAATAACCAGTAATGAACAAATGAACATTCTGACCTTTAAATAAATGGGAAAAATTATTCAACATTAAATCAATTAAGATAAAAACATACTCCATGGTTTAATATGTTTTGTTTCGGTTAACTAGTAAAAGCTTACGAAAGCTTATACGAAAATTACATAAACCAACTTATTTATTAATTGTACTAAAGCTTACTTAGATTTTTGTTAAAGCTAAATTACAATAATTCAACGATTAAGAAAGACTTCAAAGTTCCTTATTGGTTTTTGCAAATTTTCGTTATTTTACTAAGAATAATAAAAAAAATAAACTTACTCTGACTACTCAAGCTTCATAGCAACAAACGGTCTACATGGATATTGAAGATCTCTGGACACTATTACATGACCTTACACTATTTAATTTGTGCAGTGCCAACGGGGCTATGGGTTTAGGAGAAAAAAAAAATAATTAAAAAAGAATAATGTGTCAAAAAAACAAAAATAAATATATTAAGTCACAAAAATATTTCCTAAAATATAACTACGTTTTAATGAAAATTAAATCTAACATTAACATTTTTTTTTTATAAAACAAATAAAGTAAAGTAGAGTTAATTCTTTTTTATGTTGTCGTCAATTGAATGTTAACTTAAATGAACAATTTTGTATTATTTAGCATACAATGTCCACTTTTAATTTTGTCATGCAAAATAAATGGTATAGGAAGGTACTGACTTGACAAAAGGTTACTGTCTCAATTACCTTGCATTTCCACTGCGAAAACATACAAACAAGAGATATATTTTATTAAAACAAACAGATAGACAATATGTTCTTACAGTTTCGTATTTCATCAGTAGAAATGCAAGGTCATGTAAGTTAGGAACAGTACCGGTGTTAGGGAAAGGCGCAGTAACAGTGAGACACAGTTCTGCGATTTACTCTCATATAATACTCTTAAACCCCCATGTACTCTTGGTAAAAAAATGATGACACTATAGAAATGTTATCCAGGAACTTGTAGAGCTAAAGCCAGCACTGGTTGCGAACACAAAATATCATTTGTTAGAACATGCTATCTGCATACATGCCGTTAGAAAGCCGCACAAGTCAAGTAAATCCAAGCTTAGATATATAAGAGAGAAAATAAAAGGTGTAACTCACAAAACATATAAAATAATAATACTTTATTGTTTTTTAAATAAATTTTAATACAAAACACAAATCCATTTTACTAAAAGCTTTAAAGCTATAACAATATGCCATTTTAAAAAGCTCTCTTAAATATAAAATCGAATTACAGGTACGTAATAAGAAAAAACTTAATAAAAAATATAAAAAAAACGAATTACTTTGTTAATATCTATTCAGATGACAATTTTCCTTTAAATCAAGTATATTTGATAGTGAAATAGATTGAGTATTTTCTATCATTTACTTAATAACATGCTTTCTACTCAATCATTGATGTTAATTTCAGAATTCTCATTCCCATTTTTGCCGTCATAATTCGTCGCGTTAAAAGTCCAACACTCAATATAATTAAATAGATGCAAGAAAATACAATTAGCTTGTTAAAGAGTAAATACTTTGATAATGTCAACTATTTGACCCTTGAAATGCAATACAAAGCCTTCATGAAGTTTGCGCTTTAACGATTTGCTAACACTATGGCCACTATTAAAGTATGTAGTCAGCTGTAAATATGTACACATATACAAAGCTTCAGAAACATGTTTCGGTTTCAAAAATATGTATGCACAAATCCGTTAACATCCTTCCGATTACGAATAATTATTTTTAAAAGCCGAAGGCTTATTCAAATTTGTAAAATTTTATTAATGTATATATTTATGCAGCTGACTGTACCTAAATTAAACTTTATGCATTGATTTTTTATTATTTCCTTTCTGTATTGGCAACATGTTATCGGTTTGCTAATAATTAAGTTTGCTTTGACTTCAACTTTTTTCTTTTTTTACTTTTTCCGTACCGATTGAAATACATTTTTTCGCGTTTTCTGCATATAAAATACGCTTGTATTACTTTAAAATATTTTCCTTTAACTACAGTGCCCTTGCTTTGTATTAAGTGTGTACTTACAACATACATTATACGGCTTCATTGATTATACGAGTATAAGCAGTACTCTACATAGTGGCCATAGTACAAACGAAGAATTTATATATTTAACCAAAAATTCTTACCTCTATAAAGTACATAATAAGCATTCAATAGTCAACGTACGCTTAAGCATAATTATTTTTATTACTTTTATATACAATATTGTTAGTAATAATAATTACAGTAACACCCAAACGTTAGCGCGAAATTCCGTGTATAATTTATTGCATACCCAATTACGTGATTTTATTTTTACTGAAAAGTGGAAAGTAAAGAAAAAGTATAATAATTAGGAAAACATAGAATGTAATCTACTGGTACTAATATATTATCGAAAAAAGTTAATTTTGAAAAAAATCTGATTTTTCTTTGGTGAAATTTCTGTTAGCTTTTTAATTATTTTGATAAATTCTGTATTTTTTAGTGGGGGTAGTTTTATAAAAGAGCTTGCAAGGAGTGGCTCGTGCGCTCAGTCGCCAACAAGCTCAGTATTTTTCTAGTCGTCGCCACAAAGCGTTCGATATCTTTACGTTGTCGCCTTGGAGTTAAGTTTGTGTTTTTTTAAATAATTTACAAGTATTGTTAATATGTCCGTCTGTCTTTTTAAAAAGTCATTTGAATGGAAATATCGAACATTTCTATTTATACCAATATTTTATAGATTAAACGCGATGTTCGTTAGAGTCTGTGTTTTTTACAACCTTTCTAAAGAAGATGTTTTGAAAACTCGGGTAACTGTGGTTTCTAGTATGACGGAGTAGCGTAAATTAAGGTGTTACTGTAATACTAAATACATTAGAAGCATTAGTAATATTTAATATACATAATATTAGTGTTATTAGATCGAGCATGCATATTTTTATAAATCATAATGCATTTGTGAATCAGCAATCATTTTATAAGCCTAAATTTTACAATTGTCATGGCTATTCGAACTAACGAATACCATGATCGAAAACAGTAAATTAGCATGCAAATAATATTTTCAATAACCATATTAAACTTCCATAGTTATACATAATGTTAGTTTAATAGGAACCAGTCATGCAGATGACACAAGCCACTTTAATAGTACCCACTCTATTCCAAATCAAGATCTAAACTTTATAAAAACGACCTCATCTTTACACTCAACTTCGGTAATTTTAAAATATCTGTGAAAAACAAATTAAATTCATTTAATTTTAATCTATATTGTCCATACAATTATTGTATTTCCGAATGAAATGTTTGTTTCTTTACAAAGTTTGGATCTTGATTTGATATGAACGCCCCTTTACTTACCATACCCCTCGCCTTGCAAGAAGAGGCGGAAAGCTTCAGAAATCTTGGCCGGTTGCTCCTCGAGGACCATACCCGAATCGGAGATCTAGAATATATTACATTATTGAAATGCCAATGAAGTTAAAGTCTGTAGTTTAATAATCATACTAATGTTACCAATATTATAAATGCGAAAGTTTAGATGGATGGATGGATGTTAGAGTTTGTGGCTTAAACTGCTAAAAGGATGTAGAGGATAGGCTGGATGAACACATAGGCTACTTACTTTTGTTTTTTAAACTCCACGCCGACGGAGTCGCGGGCGAAAGCTAGTAGCACATAATTTCGAGTACAATTTCAATGATAATTTTGTCACTTCGAGAATCCATATTCGCAATTTATATCAGAAATTCGTAAATATGCATGACTGAACTAAACGGGTTAGCGTCGCTCAGTCAGAAATGTCGAACTATCACGCTGACTGGTTTGTCCTCACTAACGTTGATTCGTTAATACCAATTTAACACTGACTGAATACGATTACATCGATATCTGGAGGGACAAAGTCTAATCTCAATTTATAGTGAAATTCAGAATAGTATCATATTAAGTGAAAGTGTTAAGAATGAATGTGGATGGCTACAAAGGTAAAGGAAGACCGAAGAAAGTATGTATGGATTGTGTGAGGATATGCTTAAGAAGGGAGTGGATTCAGTTATGACGGCTGATAGACATGTATGGAAGAGCAGCCCTTACTGCGCCGACCCTCCGTAAGGGATAAGGGCAAGTTGATGATCATATTATATTTAATCCATGGATTTTGTAAGAAATATATCAGCTAAAAAACTTCGAATAAAGAGTATTCGTATACTACACATCGATTTTCACTTGATAAGTTCGATCGATCTCTTAAAACACAAAGAAGAAAATTCATAATCACTACCTACATATCTTTGTGTTATTTTTAGTAATTACATAGACTTTTTTTAATATACATTTATTTAAACTAATTATTAATATAAACATTTAGAAACACTACTAAAATAACATATTAATCAATCTATGTCTGAAAATCTATACTATTATATTAAAGCGTAAACACACACTTCTTTGTTGCCTAAGATGTCAGCAATTACAGCATATTTTTGAATAATTCTATTATTAATAAAAAGCCCTACACTTACGTCACGCTTTAGGTTATATATTTTCACGCCATTAAACTTAGGGGTAAATATTTTGGATAAAAACCCTAATGTGGGAAAGAGATCATAAGTTGCTGCCAACATCAAGGAAGCAAGATTGCCACGGTTTGTCATCATGTCATGTCATTTAGACATTTGCAATTGATAATTTGACAAATGTAAACAATAAAATATAGTTTACTAGCTTTCGCCCGCGACTCCGTCCGCGCGCAATTAAAAAATACAATAGTAAGTACCCTATGTGTTCTTCCAGACTATCCTTTACATCTATGCCAAATTTCATCGAGATCCGTTCAGCCGTTTAGACTACAAACTCTAACAAACATCCATCCATCTATCCATCCATCCATCTATACATCTAAACTTTCGCATTTATAATATTAGTAAGAATTAGTAAGAAGTAAGATATAATATCATGCGAATAAAGACGCACGCGAACAGCTAGTAATTAAATATAATAAATCATGTTTCCTTTTTCTGAACGACTTATTTCTCAGAGTGTTTAAAAGAACTCTAAAGTCTAAACAGCGTTGAAAGAAACGTAAATATTCTTTGACGGAATGAAGTCAGTAAGGAAAAATAAATTTACTTTTCTCATTCATAAGTTACTGGTCTCTTACTTTAAATTTCAATACAGATACTTTGAATAAATATTGTAGTTAATGCGAACGGACATATAGAACGGATATAGACCGACATATTCATATAAAAACATTCTTGAAATTACGTTTACCAATATTCTTCTTAGACATAAAAAACATTTCCACTGCGGGTACAACTGATAGCTGTTGCACGCGGAATTGCATCTCCTGGGGAATGGCTTAATGAAAAATGGGATTTAGAGTATGGTGATATTACTCACCTTCATCCAAGTTGAGTTAGCAGGCTGGAGGCGCCCATTGAAGGTGACGGTATCATCCACATGGGGAGACAGAGCGCCAGTGATGTTAAGCACCGGAGCGCTAATGGTCTGACCCTCGCGGGTGATGCTGAGATCAGTGCGGCGCACATAGGAGTCCATCAGCAAGGACAGGTTGGTCGGGTTCACGTTGCGGCTGAAGTAGCCGCGGTACGAGTGCGCCAGGTCGTGGTTGCGCTCCTCAGCGAACTGGTGACAAAAACGCTCCTTCAAAAGTCAAGACTTTGTTGCTTCTTAAAAAATACATGCATAAAATATGAACACCGTAATAAAGACATAAGGACAATATTGTCACAGTTAACAAGTATAAAAAACAAAACATTGTACAGGTTACAATAAATAAGAAGATATGGAGACAAATCAAAGAAATTCGCAATAAAAATGAACTTATAAACTTCAGTTGCCGAGCCAAGAATAAAGTGGAAAATGTTTTAAGTTGCCGTCTAGACGGCAGTTTTGATGGAGGATTAAATCAGGAGTTACAAACGCTTCAAGTTTGAATTTGAAAATGTTGTGGGTGGGAAAATACAGTAAAAGTTACGCAAGCACAAATAATAATACATTTAATTATCGCCAGTTTTAAAATGGGTGAATCGAGTTGGCATGAATTTCCATGTTGCGGTTGCAATTGTGTCAACGTTGGTGACATGGCTGGTATGCAAATGACGTCACCCGTATGCCGCACCAGGTAGAGGCGTTACGTAGCAACTGCAGCGTACACACGACTACCGCGGCGCGCAGCGCATCGATGCACATTCGCCTTTGCTATGCAAACGCCGACATTGTGTTCGCGCTAATTAAACACGAACCTTGTGTGGTTTTAAAAAAATAATTTTAAATCTAAAATAACACGTGAATACAAGCTTATTATCTTACAAGCAGTGCTGAAGTAATTGTTAATATGCACATATATAGTTATATTTACCAGTCCGATGTGGTATTGATTGCTCGGATGTTCACAAAGCGAAAACATTACAGAATGCAGTGGCCCAGTCGGTTTGAACGTGAGCCAAAGGGGCAAGTACCCGGAAAGCGGGTAAAATTTGCCAAACCTCGACTCGTATGAAACGGTACCAATCCGATATATAATTTGGTCTTATTGTTTTTGTAGCGACACACCAAGAAGTTTAGAGATGACGGGATTAGATCGACTAACGACGAAAGACCTTTGTGGCGATTCGAACAGTGGATATTCTTAATCTGAAACAATTGAAGGTACTCACCCTGCCGAAGTGATGCCACATGAGGTAATCCAGGACGCCCTGGGTCATGCCGCGGGCGCGCAGCGAGCGGGAGTTCATTTTCTGGTAGGCCCACTCGATCCACCCGGCCTGGCTTGAAGTGCAGTTGATCAGAGTCAAAGCATCCACCTAAAATAACATCAGCTTGTTAGAAATACAAATATCTTTTGATTTTCTATCAAAATCTCTTCAGTTTTATATTCCAAATAAAATTAGAACAGTATTGGTAAAATAATAATTTAAAAACTAATTGAAAGTAACCTGTTGTTAAGTTGTCTCTAAAAAATGTATATTATATATATTATATTAAGTTTGATGTTGAGAAATTTAACCGAAATATCATGAAAATTAATACCCGCAATATAAGCTGTATTTTCAATCCGGCTTCGGTTTCCATTAACTCCTTGAACAAACTCGACGGCTAAATTTGTTAGGTTAGCGAAAAGTAAATGTTTACCTTCTTCGGGTGAACGAGGGCAAATCTAGCGAGGATGTTCGCGCCTGCGCCGACGCCGAAGGCGACGAAAGTTTTGATGCCGAAGTGGCCCAGCACGTAGTTAATCTGGTTCGCCAACTCATCCATCGTTGGGTAGAGGTAACTAAAACAAGGAGAATCGTCATTAAAAAAGTCGACGACAACCTAGCACCTTCTATGTCCCTGTGTCTGGCTTTCAAACGTTTGCCTTGAAGAAACAAGTACATTTGAGAACTACTCTTTGAGGTATTAAATAACTAGGCTCAAGGACCACGACTAAATATCTGTAATAAGTTACAATTTTCTTTTTCCCAAAAAAAGCACGAAATATAATACCCCAATGTAAATATAAACAATCAAAGCATAGACCAAAAACGATAAACATAAAAAAACAAACTCAACTAGTCATATTTGTAAAATGAGCAAATTCCATTTAAAGTTTAAAATAACAATAAATAAACAACAGTGAAGACTTAATTAGTTTTTTCAGAGTGCCAACTCTTGTTTGCAAAACTTCGTTGGCGAGTCAAACGGCAAGTTCAATTAAAATAAGTTGCAGACTGTTAAATACAAAGAAATAGCTAATTGTAAGGGCCTGAATCGGGCATTCGTACTAAATGTTACGTAATACTGCGGCAACAAACGAATCTATTCCAAACAAACGCAATCGTACCTGCGCCATACATACACCGATCGTGGTTTACCACTTAGCATACTGTCGCCTTTTTTATGTAATCAATCATCTGATTATTATAATAGCAAGGATAACGAAATGTATTGCATTTAAAAAGTTAATTCTATAGTAGTCTAATCTAGATTATAGAAAGTACTTAACAACTGCAAAAAAAAACTGTTGGATTCCAAAACTTATGCTGATGAAAATACAAGTATAACTGCCATACTTGCAATTGTTTATTGGTTCCTAAGGGATATCCTTAGTGTAGTTCTCTTATCCTAAATCCAAAGCTAGGAAGACCATTTTATAACTCCAAGTTGACTCTACTTGATGGCAATTAATTTCTTTAAAACTATTATCAAAGTTTGAAAAGTAATTAGTATAGTTTACTTTAATACAAATATAACTTAAAGGTCGTTTTTGGCAAAAGTTGACTAAACAATTTTATGGCTCGCGAGTTCCTTAATCCCCGTAGAAAAAGCGGCATCGGCAATAAGTTTGTGCGTCCCAGCTAGTCTCTATCGAGCGGTATTCTCTTACATAACACTGCGGTATGGAACACGCCGCGCCGTTCCGACTTCGAACCTTACCAGTCCAAATTATTACAATATTACAATCCAATATTTATTGCCCTTAACACACAAATTAAGCACCAAAGCGGAACTGCGGCGAAAAATTAAGCTCCGATTTTTTTTCATGAATGATTTTTGTAATATTTTTTTGACGTAAAGATACAGTGGTATCAATAAAAACATTATTTTCCTTTGAAGGCTTTTCCTCTGAAGAGTTTTCCTTACTTATTTTCGATATTTATGGGAAATTTGATTATATAAATAGTTTTTTTCTAAAAATATCTATGTAAAATATCAAACGCGTGTTTGGTTAAGGTTGGTCCTTAGTTTTGTTTAAGATAAGTGCACTAAAATATTTATGAACTTTACATTACTTCATTTCTGATAAAAATTTTGTAAAACATTTCATTTTTATTTTATTTTATCGTCTAAATTAATAAATAATTTAATCAAATTGAATCATCCCGGGATCCTGGCAGTTGCACTTAAGGATGCCACCGAAGGGGTTTTAGTATTGAAACCTAACATAACCCAATTTTAAACTCAATTTTAAAAGGATTAATCAAGTGAATAATGTCTATCACAAAGGCAGTACGTGTTAATAATGTATGCATGGAGTTACGAGTAGAAGCAATCTCGACACTTTCTATGAATAATTAATTATATATTTTCATAATAACCGCAGCTTATGGAGTCATACTTGACATTTGACATGCGCGCGCGAGGCGCCACACCGTCGCGACGCTGGCCCATTGTTGCAGTTTATTAACCTATCCTCAGGAAAGACAACACTTTTCGACCATCCCCTGATTGTCTAATGGCGTCGTCAAAGTGCCAGTGGCCTCCAATAAACTTAGCAATACAAATAGGGATAAATTAATTTAGACAATGCTTTGAGTTACACAAAGTTACGACGCAACTAGCACTATTGTTACTGATCGATATTCGATATGAAAAGTAAATTTGCAAATTTGAACGTTTGTATTTGAATTGAACGAGCAACCCATTGTGTACAACCAATGAATAAAATTGACAAAGCGATTGGAGGAGTTAATTACTAAATTTAAATGAAATTGTATTTCGGGACATTTTTGGACTACGTTGATGACGTAATTTAGTATCAACCTGTATACTGGGATTTCTGGGAATTCTGTGAACTATAATGATAGAGTTTTAGCTGACCGAAACTCTTCAGTTCACAATCTTACTAGACATATTATAAACTGGCACCAATCGCTCAACCAAGAGTCATATTATATTTAAAAAAAAAACGTTTACTATAATATTACTTTTTGTCCACATAATGATAAAAAATAATAGGTGATAGACAAAAGTTCGTATAAAATACGTTACTCGAAATAGTTACTCAAGGAAGTGTCGTTGGCACTGGATAGTTATGATACATTTATTGAGGATATAAAATAAAATAATGAATCAATAGCACATAAGGTCGTCGACATTTGTATCCAGACTGGCCTTTGGGAATGTGCCAGCAACGGCAATGTACTGTACATAGAAAACTACGTCAAATGTACAACCATATTCGTCTCCAGGCGACCATGTTGCAAACAAATGACTCACATAATGCTCAAAAGGAAACGAAAGGTTTTGCTTTTTAACCTTTCTAGACATCAATTTTAAATAATAAAGTCATTTCATTCGTAAGTAGATTTTAAATTAAGTCCCTAACTCGACAAATGACTTTAATTCGTTTAAAGTTTGCTATTCGTAATCTGGATGGTTAACAATTTATACATTTTCTTAATAACCACTACTAGATAATGTAGGAAGAACTACTTTTTTAAGGGTTCTAACCAGATCTGCGCCAACAACGTGAGTTTACCGACACCCCTGTACAAAAACATATCACTAGGATACATGAGGGCGGAGAGAAACAGTCATACATGGTAAATCAGAAAGATTGACAGTAAATCAGAGGTCTTGTGATGAAGGAATATATTACAAAACAACTGTTATTATTCATGCTCATGGATAGTACTTCTGTATATCCAGAATGCAACTAAATCTCTCGTGACCATTTTCCCAACATTAAACTAGCATATGAAGTAAGTAGACGTAGACGATTTATTATATTTAAATCATATGTCCTCTCTTACATAACAATACTAAGAATTTCTTTCTCATATCTTAAATTGATATCAGTAATATAAATTTCCAAGAAAACGATATCATTGTGCATTTTACAACAAAAATCATAATCCATTTTACATCGTGTGGTATTCGTTTAGCAAGTCAATTGTTGATACTAATTATTTATTCTATTTCTATAAAATTTCATTGTAACCAACAAAAGTATAACATGTATCAAAGCGAAATTTTCTGCCACAGACCAAATTCGCATTTTACTTTATCCGAAACCAATCAAAGTACACACCATTAACTCTCAAACGGATTTTACAAGCATCAAAGGAATATTTCCGAGACCGCTCGAATCATTTAACAAACTAACAAGCCACAATAATTCTTTGCAATTCAAAAAGCGGAATTACTTAAAGCTATTTCTTTGCAACATTAGCTGCAGGTTTTCCCAGGAATCAATTTATTAATAATTCAGTGACTGAAATCGATTGTGAGGTTACAGTCAAAGATTACATTTTTACAGAGGGTTTTAAAAAATCCTGATTAATAATGTAACGATCCTAAGTGTGGATTTCTACTACCTAATTACCTGTATGAAAATATTATCATGCCGCTTATTTTCTTAAAAAAATAAACAAAGATGGCAATATATTTTTCCATCGGTGCTATGAAAGAGGAAGCCTATAGTAAGGTGCCACTTTCAAGACGTTATTATCTTTGTGTCATTTCCATACTCTTTCATAAATGGGCCTTCACACGGCGATTTCAACGAGGCGATACGACAAGTGGTAATCGGGAGCAAAACTGTTTAAAAAGGGTTATAAGTTAGAGATTTAATTATAACCTAGTTTACTTTAATAGTACGATAGCTTTACTAATACAGAAAGTCTATTTTAAATTTGTTAGCAACGAATACAGGCCAGTATTCACTCATAACACCCTTTCATTCACGGTTAGAGTTAGAATCAAGCCATTGACCCTAAAACGATTTTGGTACAAAAAGCGATCTGATTCTTGACGTCACTAAATACATATTTATAACGGGAACGAGTTTGTTTACCATAAACTAGATATGCAGTTAGGATTGACATTATATTAACAAACTTCGCTCTGGATAATATAAAAATGTGAAAAAGATAAAAGCATTCAATATAAATAAAACAAAAAAAAAATAGCACCATAAAATAAAAATGTTGGTAAATGTAAATTATTTACATAGAGAGTATCATTAATAATACAATGTATTTTCAGTAATGGCATATATGGAAGCTAGTGATAAGCAACCGCTTTTCCACCCCTACGATTTACCTATTGAAACATAACATAATCGAATAACAATATTTTGTGCTTTGACTAATGTTATTGTAAATGTATAAGCACTTTTTAAAATTGTAGGGTAATTTTAGATTATAATCTTAGTCGAGACACGTAAATATTTGTATTACATGTCAATCAACAATTATATGTACGGTTGTCTAATTGCCGTTCGATTTTGTCGATAAGATACTTATCACATTTAAGTCTGATAATATGTGTAGACAGCAATTGCTGCTTATGCTTTTTTATATTGGGGAGGGAGGAACTTTAAATGATACCCTACTGAAGGAGAGACAGGATTATGTGAGAATTGAGTAAAACTTCGGTACCTATCCTTGAGTGCGACTGGAGAGAGCACTGGAATCTCCAAAGAACTACTAAACTACCCGCACTATAACTTCTGTCTACAGCACGATATGGTAAACCTCCGTATTCAGTTTCAAATTGAAGATCAAAAATTTTATTCTTAAACAAAAAAATAACAAAACGGTGAAATAAATGTTACAGAATTTCGAAATAGAGCTTTGAAAAATAGAAGTTACTCAATATTGTGCTTAAAGCTCGGTTAGTCTTATTTCTGACGGATAACAAAGCGGTCGACTTTGCCTGCTTAGCCTTCTGTAATAAAATAAGCAATGTCATTACGACTCAACAAAGGAACGAACGAACGAGAAATAAATTGCATTTCCAACGTTTCAATACTTTAGTGTATGCTCAGATCTACAGCTGAAAGCTCCAACTTAACTATATTTATTAAGACGCCTTTATAAAGCTAAATTGTTGAGAAATTCAATTTATTGAAAGTAGACTTAGTTTAATCAAATCCTGATGTAATATTTTTCGTTTAAGTTACAGGATTGTGTTACAAAGAGACTCTTCATTTACTTTAGCATCTATTTAAACTGATGGATGAAATGTACGCCATTTGTGGGAATAATCTTACTAATATTATAAATGCGAAAGTTTAGATAGATGGATGGATGTTTGTTAGAGTTTGTAGCCTAAACGACTGAACGGATCTCGATGAAATTTGTTTGGAAAGTTTGGAAGACCACATAGGCTACTCACTTTTGTTTTTTTTTTAATTTCACGCGGACGGAGTTGCGGGCGGAAGCTAGTAGTAAATGTAATCAACAAATAATAAATACACTTCATATAGTACATAAACTATCGTTGGTAGTATACTAAAATGCATCAAGTGATCAAGTGAATTTCGCAACGTTATATTAACGGTTAAATTGGAGTTGAATGGCTTTACGTAGCGGAGAGCAGACAATTAAAGTTAAGTGGTGATTCGGCGGTTAACTAACGATATTAACTGAACACTCTGTTAACTTGAACTCCCAAATACTAACAGCTTTCATAGTTTTAATAAGGAAATTTAATAATTTCAAACATGAACTACGAAATATCTTAATTTTAATGCTTGGTTGTATGAACATCACAATTTACATTGATTACTTCATAGTATAACGTTCCATAGCATAATAATATGACATCGATAAGAGCGATATTTTAAACAAATCTTAGTGGAAAATAAGTTAAAACTATTCATGGCTTTAATTCTGTTTTATGATATAAAATATACTAACGCTTTAGAAACTTATACGAATGTGTAAGAGGAAAGCAAGAACTGTTAACAGATAGACTGACGGGAACACCGCAGAGTGGCATGTAGTTGATGGTAAAGCTATTTTAGTAACAATCAACAGTCTCATTGCACGCAATGCAATTAGGCAAATTTACGCCAATCGTAGCGAGGTAACATCAATTTGCGAACGCAGCTCAGAGGTATAAAAAATTCTAATGCGAATTTCATAAAGGAAATCAATCTATAAGCCTCAGGTACTCTATATAATAGTCTAAATGGACTGGATGGATAGTCTAAACAGAAGACTATAGACTGTGTTGTTGTTGTTGATTACTAAACTCATAGATATAGCACATAGTCAATAAGCGAACTGCAGTTTTCCGGAGCCAACTTAAAATCCATCTCCCCACTTTCTCATTACTGATACCGCTTCTCTTCTCATTATTAACTAAAATATTTATTTTACATTTGCGCAGTTACGCCAAGTTACGGATCTCCATTCTAAAAATAAACAAGAGTACTACAACGTCGAGCGCGACTGCATATGGATGTGAAAGAAACGAAACAACGAAGCAAATGCCGAATGGAAATACGTTGAAGTGTGTGCTATCCGCTTCATATTTTATTTCACTGCAAAAATACTTGTGGCAATTTAAATAATGCTTCAGTTATTTCTCTCTCATTATTTAAAGAAAACATTAATTAAGTTAGACATAACTTGTGTTGGTTGTATATTATTTTATGAATCTATACTAATATAATAAAACGTAAACACACACTTCTGTGTTGCCTAAGATGTCAGCAATTACAGCATATTTTTGAATAATTCTTTTTTTAATAAAAAACCCTACACTTACGTCACGCTTTAGGCTATATATTTTCACGCCATTAAACTTAGGGGGTAAATATTTTGGATAAAAATCCTAATGTGGGAAAGAGACCATAAGTTGCTGCCAACATCAAGGAAGCAAGATTGCCATGGTTTGTCATCATGTCATTTTGACATTTGCTATTGATAATTTGACAAATGTAGGTAAACAATGAAATATTTTTTTTATAATTCCACGCGGATGAAGCCGCAAGGGAACAGCTAGTAGTTATTATAAACTTTGATGTAAACAATCCGTTGTTGAAATAATATAGTTTGTATTTAAACTCATACTGCCTCATGGATAGTTAACAAAGGATATCATTAACATGTATTAAGCATACAGCTTTCTCCGTACATGTCTATTATTTGGACCGTTCGGTCACTAGCCACTAGCAAACTGTAATTCTATACCTCTCATGCTATTGTTACATCTTAATGTGTTTCGACGTCGAGGCTATGCTAGGTATTGTTTGATAACGACAATGAACGTCCCAGCAACGTCAATCCTTTGTGTAATCCGACCCACACAAAACTTGAGATGCTTTTAGAAAATCATAGGTCAGGCAGAACCCCATCTCAGCTTGATTCTTATAAAGCGTAGGAGTAAAGTCTGTTTTACTTATGAGTTGAGCAAGAAATTGAAGTGAATTCTATATCTACGAAAATTAATATTTTGTTTTTAAATTACGGAACTAAAAATCGGAAAGCTTCACTACCTATTGTTATATTTTGTAAAAAAAAGTCCAATAAAAATGTAGGGCTAAAAGTGGGCAACGACAAAGGAGAATGCACTCAATATAATTGTTTTCAGTTCGTGAAAAACGGCCTAAAAAGAATCGATCGAATACAATGCATTGGTGTAGACAACTTCGTGTGTACTGAATATCGCGCATCTTGTACTCCCATATTTAAAGTCATTGAATGTCAATCCTCACTAAGGGACTGTTTAACCATTTAGGTTAATTTACAAGGCTTCTTCTTCTTAAAGTGCCTCTCCGACTAGCGAAGGTTGGCGGTCAGTTCTCCAAATTTAACTTTACAAGGCTGAGTACAGATAATAAAAGAAGCCTTTTATTTGCAAAGACATATTTTGAAAGTGCTATAATTTGCGATTACGTCAAGTTATTTTAAGGTTTTTACTTGATGACCTTTAAAAGACATCTTAAGTACAGGTTTTTCGGGAATGGTAACTTAACGTCTTCTACTTATTAGCATAACCGGGAAATATTCTCCTATTCTGAACGTCTCGCCAGCCTTTTGCGAATTCAGCAAAAGTTCAATAACCTATTAAAACTTCGCGACTTTTAAGTAAAAAATCAGTCAAATTAAAACGTGTTTTCAATTTTTTTTTCAGTCAGCATCATTAGTAAATTAGTGAAAAATGTTAAGGTCACTAAATAGGTCAATGCACTCGTAAAGCGAAATAAAATCTTTTCACGGTACGACAATTTTCCTCGACGGGCGTCGTCAGAAAACCATTTGTAAAACGCTACAAATTTCTTTTTACCCCAACAATTTGGACACGCTATAGAAATATGTCATTATTATAACTGAACAAAGGTAATTAATCAACTTTCGTATTCCGACATCGTACCGTCGAGTTACTTTGAACGAGGCTTACGGAAACTACTGGAAGTTCGACGTAATAAAGTGTGACCAGCATAAGTAAATAGGTGATAATTTTCTTTATAAAACATGATTTTCAAAAAGTTACAATCACATTAAGAATTCCTTATTAGGAGACTGGTTTAGATTTTTTTCTAGCGACGTTAGAAAAATATTTGATAAGGACAGGTAAGACGTTATTCAAATGATATAAAATGAAAGTCACTGTTGGCGAGTTCCGTACAAAAAAAAATCAATACAACCCGCACGCCCCGAATTATTCGCGCTCGAAGGACACTACCTAACACAAATAGTTACACAGAATGACTTAAAACCTTAGGGGGAATGGTTAACATTATTTTATTGTAGAATTAATCATATAAATATTAATTCTTGGACAAAATTTGAGAAGTAATAATTCTATTTGTTAAAAAATATAGTAAAAAACATTTAAACAATTAATTTTATATGCTCTATTTCTTAAACTCCTGGAATTCTTACATAACTCCTGAAATTTACAACTTACGCGATGAAAATATTAAATGAAAGTTGTTAAAGAAGTCAAATGAACTCCGACGAATTGTGACGAGTTCAAGGATCAACCAGACGAGTATTTATGAAAATTTAAATTCAGTAACTAAGCGTTTAAAAATTTTTTCAACCCATGGCGAAACGCACTATTACTATTGAGAAGTGGGTAAGAACAGTTTGAGAAGATATTATTGAGAAGATGCATTGAAGTTGTTGTAAAGTGCCAATTTTTTATAGTATACTGTATTGGATATTAAAAAATGATTAAGTGGAAAGGGAGGAAGATGAACGAAAATATGTATGTACAAAGATATCAACGCGATAGACAGATTTCCGAGTGTCTTTCGTCATAAAGTGTTGGTCTTAAGAATATTTGTATTTTACAATACATTTGTAATAGGATTTATGAAAAAACATGTTAACGTAAATAGTTTGTTTGACTGTGAACAAAACCTTTGAATAGAAATCAGATACACTGAATAAACACGCAAACAAAATATGATGCTGCCACGTCTCCAACTTCAAGAAACAACATACAGACGGGTTGTGTTGACAACATTTATAAAACAAACAGAATGAAACTTATTTTACCGTACATTCCTTTAGAAAAATACGTTCAAGAAAGCTGCGAATACAAACTAGCTGGGGTGACAATTTCAAACTACTCACCGTGTCTAGCCTCGTACCACGAATGTAACTTTAGTATAAAATATCTCAAGCTATACTCGTACAACACAATAATCAATCTTATTTTAATATTCGGAAAATGAAAATAAATCCATACTCCATTCCATTAAAAAGGTAACTTAATCTAGAATAACGACATAAAGCCTTTATACTCTGAACCTATTTTGAATATTAATAGCTAGGTTTATTAAGCTCGATAGACACGCGAACTGTGGAATAAAAGTATACATAGGAATTTGCTACTTATAAAATTAACTACACGGTAGCCTTTACCACGAATTTGCAAAAAATAATATGATATAGATGAAACGGCTAATTTTCATAAAGAAATTGGCCAGTCAATTTAATAGTGTTAAAAAAAGCGTACAAAATTCAGTAATTCATTGCATTTAGTGCGCAAATCGATAGTGCGAATACTATAATAGCATTTATTAACATTGCGAGCACATTTCCGATATTATTTTGGGGTTCGTAATCATGTAAGCATTCCCTGTTCGAAACCTCATGCCGTTCGTGCACGAATCGAGACGTATGTTGAATATTATAGCAGCCCGTGTAATTACAAATCTATAATTGGAATCGCACATTTCACACGTCATGCGAAATATGGAGCCGAAAATACGCTATTTCGGAAATGCAGTCAACTGTCTACGTAAATTCCTCTGCAACAAATAAGCTTGTTTTGCACCGAGATTATTAGATTTCACCAAACCGATTCAGTAAAGTAGACGACCGTCACGATAAAACCGCACGCTTTACAATTCCGATATTGAGGGAGTAAATATATATTATTATATTTCTTTCTGCATTTTCACGTTATGTGACAATAGCTTAATGCTGAAAACTATGAACTGCGTAAAATATGGTCAAGGTTCTATTTAAGGGTAGGTTCTCATTGGGAATAATGTCTTATGTTCGAAATGCCAACTCCACTATAGTCACTATAAAATAAACAAGATAAACTAAACTTATTATAGGACAATAGTAATCATTAAGACCTCCTATTGTGATAACTTCACATACATTTGCATAATTGTATTTGGTATTGATTACTGTTCACGTCGCCAGAACACTCGACTTGACAATGACCTTGATGTAACCTTCATGCATGTAGTTCAAATATAATTACCATAGACGTGTATACATACATCAATAACTGAATTATTAAATAATTACGTTCTACTTAGTCTCTATGAGTATAAAATAGAGTAGTAGCTTGCATGCCAGTTGCGGAGACCATACGAGACGAGACGTGCAGGCCCGTAGCGGTCACAAAATCAAAACTTGTGCTATCCCGTTGCAATGACAGCTACTGGTATGCCAGTTAGCGATTCAACATGATCGTGGCTGGAAAGTTGTAGCACGCAAGTGTGCCAGCTACTGGCATGCGTATACGCTTGTTAAACACACTGAAATCCTATTTATTACGTTTTATTCCAGTATAAAATTGATGGTCGAGATTTGTTTTAAAAAACCTTTTAAAACTTGGCGTGTGTTCAAATTTTAAAGGAGAGGAGATAAAATCTCAACGAAACAAAGGATGCAAAGTGTGGGATCTCTTTTGCTCACAGTATTATATGTAGCTCGTACAAGTTGCTCTTTTATTTAAAAAAAAAAAACTATTATACATAAAACTGCATTTTATTTTAACATTCTTATATGCACAACAACAAAATGTAAAACAGAGTAAGAAGGCAAAATTAATGTTTTGTAAATTGCATAAATCTTTCTTTGTTCTATAAAAACCTTTGTATATCATAATTGCGTCCTAACAGGCCTACTTATAAACGGTACTGGACTAACATTGTATTTTGCTAAGCACCCAAAGGGTTCTTTTAAAATGAGCTCACGATGCTTGTAGTTAACTAGTTTACAAGCTTCAGTACCGAGGGGCCAATTACTGTATAGTAACGAGGCATCGCATTTTACACGACCGTAACGAATGCCCATTAAACTTAAAAACACAAAACATCACAGAACATACGATAAAACTTTACTTTGAGCTATTGAAAAAGCTAGAATATAGCACGAAAATCTAATTTATTATCTACTTTAGAGGATTTTCTACGTGTTGGTGTTACAATAGATGTACTTTTCTCCGTAGAAAAAACAAACTACCTGCAACTTTTTCCTCGAGGAAATGCATTTCAGATACTTCTTTTTTTTAGAGCAAGGAGCAAGATATTTATGACTTGTATCGTCTAAAGTCTAAAGGTACTATCCTTCAATCGCATGATCAATAAATAAAACTTAAAACCCATATTAAAGAGTAAAATAAATTGGCATAATTATGTTAAATTTATTTGAACACTAGCTTTCGCCTGCGACTCCGTCCGCGTGGAATTAAAAAAACAAAAGTAAGTAGCCCATGTCTTCTTCTAGAATATCCTCTACATCTATGCCAAATTTCATCGAGATTCGTTCAGCCGTTTAGGCTACAAACTCTACCCATCTATACATCTAAACTTTCGCATTATAATATTAATAAGATATGAGTTAACGACCCATTAACTAAATGAGTAACGATTCATATGATTAATTAAAATCTAAACGATCAAGACAAGCGATGTTAAGGAAACTAAAATAACAAACTTAACACGACATCAATAAGTAAACGACTCCGTCCCACCGTCTACTAGACGTCTCCTATCTGTAACTATAATCTATCTCGGAAATATAACTTCGGCTTGTCGTCTGTAGTTTTCTTAATTAAAGGCAACTACAAACTTTATCCTCAACCCAACTATATAGTCGATGCTATTAAAAAAATAAAATACCATCGAAGGAAATGTGGCAGATCGTTAGCCGCACTGCAAACGTATATTAGCTACCGCAAAGCTTTACAATCGCAAATCCAACAAAGAATAAAATATTCTAGTTGAAAATTGTAATAAATAAATAAATAAATAAAATAGCTTTATCAATTCATAAAGAACTAGCTTCCGCCCGCGACTCTGTCCGTGTGGAATTAAAAAAAACATAAGTCAGTCGCCAATGTGTTCTTCCAAGCTATCCTCTACATCTAGTTTAGGATACAAACTCTAACAAACATCCATCCATCCATCCATCTATCCAAACTTTCGCATTTATAAGATTTGTAAGAAGTAAGAAGTAACATTATAATATTAGTAAGATTTATTTATTTATAGAAACAATAAGAATCATTAGTTGCAATGGTCTAAGATTTCAAGGTTTAATGCTTTTTTTCGTTATCCTATCGTTTATCCAATTAACGTAAATCAATTTCTGCAAGCATGATTTTCATATCAAAGGTAAACCACGAGCTCATTCAAACCTTTCAAAGTTCTATAAAAGTTAAGTGCTATTTAAAAATACCTTCTGAAAAGAAAACTGAATGCAAAATCGCAGAGGTTGTTTCAATTCGCATAATTTTAATCGATACGCCCTACTTCGGATGAGTTTTATGTGAAAGTCGCACTAATATCGCACCCACCTAAAACAGGTCAACCGACAACTCCAAGGGGATTTGAAAAGTTCACAATATGCGTGTAAATAATCTTCTTCATGACTTTTTTTATAATTAAATCATGATTTTGTATAAGTAGGCGATAAATCTAAATTGACATTAAACTGCACAGTTTCTACAAATATATTACTAGCTTTCGCCCGCGACTCCTTCCGCGTTGAATTAAAAAAAAACAAAAGTAAGTAGCCTATGTGTTCTTCCAGACTACGTTCTACTTCTATGCCAAATTTCATCCAGTTCCGTTCAGCCGTTTAGGCTACAAACTCTAACAAACATCCATCCATCTATCCATCTAAACTTTCGCATTTCTACAAATATAATATTACTAGCTTTCGCCCGCGACTCCGTCTGCGTGGAATTAAAAAAAAACAAAAGTAAGTAGCCTACGTGTTCTTCCAGACTATCCTCTACATCTATACTAAATTTCATCGAAATCGGTTCAGCCGTTTAGGCTACAAACTCTAACAAACATCCATCCATCCATCCATCTAAACATTGACATTTATAATATTAGTAAGATATATATTTTTTGTAAATAATAAAGTTAAATTGCAATTCCCATATTACTTAATCACTTAGGTTTAAAAGCAGAAAAGCTAAAAAATACAACACATTTATACAATCCCATTGAAATAAGGATGTGAGGATTGCTAATGGAAGTAAGTAAGTGAGTGGAAGTGTTCAGACAGCAAAACGTAACAACAAAAGTATAGGATTAAGTAAAGCGAGTGACCGAAGTGCTGTGCCCCTTATAGCCCCCTCATTCTGTTTGCGCTTTTCTTTTTAAATAAGGTTTAAACTTTTCTCTAAGTGGATTTCAGGGCTGCCAATAAAATACAAAATAATTTATTACTTAAACTGATACGTAGGTTTTGAAAAGGTCACAGGAGAATACATTTGAGTCTATAATATATTTCATCTATATATATAAAAGAAAGTCGAACGGCTCTACTGATATGGCTGAAAATTGGTAAGGAGGTAGCTTAGAGCCAGGAGACGGACATAGGATACTATTTATTCCGTTCGACAGCGATGGATGGATGTTTGTTAGAGTTTGTAGCCTAAACGGGTAAACGGATTTCGATGAATTTCGGTATAGACGTGGAGGATAGTCTGGAAGAATACATAGGCTACTCACTTTTGTTTTTTAATTCCACGCGGACGGAGTCGCGGGCGAAAGCTAGTTTGACATAATATGGAGTTTGAGGAACAGAGTAACACTGACAGTAGCATTATTACTGATAGTGAAATATTGAGTATATTAATGATGGTTTGTATGAGAGAGGATATACGTAAGAGGGGAGTGAATTAAGATATGATGTATGGCGCAGTACTAACTCTACCGACCCTCGGTAGGGACAAGGACAAGTTGAAGATGATAAGGAAAAAAACAAAAAGATTTGCATATTTTAAACGAAGACAAAATGGAAACTAAATGCAAACGATGAGGGTAGAACTCTGAAAATCGTTTTAATGATGTAAACACGACTCTACTCAAATACACGCTAACTGGAACATACTAGTACATATGTAGATTCCAGATACTAGTTGCAATTTCAATAGGGGCTCTGTTGAAGTGGAGTTTGCATATCACTTGATTCGGATAGTTTGAAAGTAAAATACCAATCGTTAAAGTACTCTACTATTGGCGAGTCTTTGGGATAGATGTACTGCAAAATCTGTTCATATACAGATCATAGAGTAATTCGATTTAGATTTAAGCATTTTAAAAAAGTAGCATTTAATAGATAATTAGTTCGAGTCAGAGGATTAAGAATTAAAACATGATAATTAAAGAATCTACAAAATATTTTAAGTTGATCTTAAGTCAAGAATTTCAAATTATCGGCTGGAAGCTATTTTCTTCAAGATGCAATTAAGAGCCACATGGAAACTGGAATGCACGGACGGAATGAAATTAAAGTCTATGTCTCAAGAGAAAAATATTTCCGTCAATAAAATTCCTTAATATGAATCGCATTTTCTCGAGTGAGAAAATTTTCAAATTCCTTTATTGATAACGACTTTAATCTGAAATGAATATGTTAGCTAGATATTCATTTAATAATATTGTCACGCGTTATTAAATTGGAAAATCTTGTAAAGAAAACGGATACGTTTTTGAGCGATTATAACCTTGTAAGAACATTTTCAGAACGTTGTTGTGGAATCCCCCGTTGTCTTGTTCTTATTAATAGGACAATTGTAATAATTTCACTAATTACCCAATCTAATAAGACATACCCAAAATATTCTTCATTAACTTTACGAAATAAAGAGAAATAAATAATTTCTTAATTACAAATTCAAGAAGTTAATCAAAAGTAAATCAGCAAACAGAAATCTTTTTTCTAATAATAAATACATTTTGTTATTGAGTTGATTTGTCAGTAATGTTATTTTCTTTGACCTCGTTCAAAGAACTCTGAAAACCAAATGATAATTTACAAAAGGTTATTATTTATGTTATTGAATAATATTTTACTTTTCCAATGAAATCTTCATTCAATTAAGGGTCTATTCAAGTAAGAAATTATCTTTATGTTTGAATAGAAGTTTTGTACTGCCTTGTTTATCATATAATATTCGTTTTGATTATACAAATGGACAAAAACCTTGACTTCCATTTATTACAAACGAGCTTTCGCCCGCGACTCCGTCCGCGCGGTATTAAAAAAAAACAAAAGTAGGTAGCCTATGTGTTCTTCCAGACTATCCTCTACATCTATAACAAATTTCATAGAAATCCGTTCAGCCGTTTAGGCTACAAACTCTAACAAACATCCAACCATCCATCCATCCATCTAAACTTTCGCATTTATAATATTAGTATGAAGTATGATTAAGCTTGAAACTTCTAAGTTGATTATAATAATAATTATACGTTTACAGTACTATACACGTAACGAAACGGTGGTTACCATAGATACCTACTACCGAAAAAATTGTAAAAGATATTGTTCTCCCTCTCTTTTTTCTTGAATAAACTGCGATAACACTATTTTTTTGTACGTGTGTATTCTCATGCTCCCGATTTAAATATCTTGTTGGCGTATGTTTGCTTTATCAACTATTATCAGCCAATACATCTAACGCAACTATTCCAAAACTGCAGCTTCATATGCTGTAATAAAATTACTTGAATATAGAAGACATAAATAAAAATAAAGTACTTACTCCTCAGGCAGGGAAGGCGCGCCCTCCTCTTGGCCGGGTGCATTTATGTGGTACACGCAAAAGTTCTCAAGCAGCGCGCGCATGTCAACGTAGTTGAAGAACGTTTGGAAACAGACGTCTGCGAACAAGGAAGTACGTTAATTAACAAGATCGATGTTATTTACATTCATTTAATTAAAGTTAACTCTGAAAGTGTCACGAAGTGAAATCGATTTAGGATTATCACTTTCCACCCTGTTTTTCCTTTTACAGGATCGTATTTTCGTTGATAAAATATTTACCCTGATTATGTATCTCCTTAAGTTAGTACTAAGAAAATTTTCTAAAGATACATTTTAAATGTCATATGAAAAGCTGCAAAGATTTCATTAAAAAAGGTATTGTTACAATAACACATTTTTTTAAATGTACCTTTTGGTAAAATGCTACGTAACATGAGATAAAAACGAAAGAGTGTCCAGCCGTAATTATCGGGACGGAGTTAACCTGATCCCGTAGAAACAAGATAACAAAGGGAGCAAATTGTATGTTCTGCGTGAAAATGTTAGTGAATTAACTATTAAAAATACAAATATTTGTGTTAGTACAGTTGTCTCTGTTTTATCAAGGAGAATGTAAGAATGTAATAGAGGGTCACAACAGTGGAATTCTGGGATTAAGTATGGTACAGTCGCGGAAATCAGCGGTGTTCCACTATCAGAAAAGTTGCCTTGTTTCTTGAAACGATATAAACTAGCAGGTAGTAGTGCGTTGCGCAAAAGACGGCATGATGACTATAGTTTTAAGAAGGAATACTACCAAATTGCCGGACTGTACATAGAATGTGTATGGATCGTTGCAATTTATCGAGTGACTGGCCCTACAACTGGTTGATTGCATCGTTAATGGGGTCGGTGGTTTTGTTTCAATACAAAGTTGTGTCCTCTAAATTACATTGTATACGAGTCAGCGGCTTATGCATTGCAGTGCAACGTAATAAGACATTCTGGTAGCTTGCGAACAATCCCTAGTTTATACCTTTGAGGGCCTAACAATTTATAATATAAATATAATTAATAGGTTTGGCCCGAGACTTCATCTGCGTGGAATTTAAAAAAAAAACCTTAGTAAGTAGCCAACATGTTCTCCAGACTGTCATCTGTTCCAAATTTCATTGACATTCCTTAAGCAGTTTTGGAGATATACGATAAAATAGCATATAACATATGCTATTTTATTCGTCAGTTTCCAGTACTAAAATGCTTTTAAAACATTGCTAGTTATATTTAAATTCCAAAAGAATCAGTGAGACGTTTTTGTACAAGTGTAATGCAATGAAAAACTCAAGGTACGATAATTAAACAATCCGAAATCGCATTTAATTCATAAACGACTCTTATCACATCTATACTAATATACTAAAGCGTAAACACGCACTTCTTTGTTGCCTAAAATGTAAGCAATTACAGCATATTTTTTGAATAATTCTTTTTTTAATAAAAAGCCCTTAAAAAACACCTACGTCACGCTTTGGGCTGTATATTTTCACGCCATTACAGCTTAAGGGGTAAATATTTTGGATAAAAACCCTAATGTGGGAAAGAGACCATAAGTTGCTCCCAACATCAAGAAAGCAATATTGCCATGGTTTGTCATCATGTCGTGTCATTTTGACATTTGCAATTGATAATTTGACAAATGTAGGTAAACAATGAAATAAAGATTTTATAATTTCACGCGGATGAAGCCGCATGGGAACAGCTAGTTACTAATAAACACCAAAGGGGTTTTCTAAGTACATTTGTGTGTATTTGATAGTAGAGTGGACACGAAATGGAAGCAATTTCATTTCCTCGTTTATTGAAAAGAGAACGGAACCAACCTCAATTGGTGGACGGAAAAAATCTCGATCGGACCAGACGGTGACAGGAAATTTCAACTTCAACTGCAAGCTACGTAATATCCTTTGAATCTTCTCTCTAATAATTTAACAATATTTAATGAAAAAGTACTTTTCATTAAAATTGTAAACATTAAATAAGATTTTTTTTCTTGAATAATCGAGATCTTTTGAAAACAGCAAAAAAAATCTACGTATGTACTGGACGAACACATTGTAAAAGGTATTTTTAATTTTTCAAATGGAATCTGACGCTCTATTCATATAAACTAAGAGAGTAGACAACTTTTTTAAATTCTATGCATCATTGAAGTAAGATATTGCTTAGTTCTGTAACGTTCTAGTTACTTTAAAGTATACTAATGTCATAAGAGGAAAGATTTGTATTTTTGTATATTGAAATAACTCAAAAACTACAAGGCCGATTTAAAAAATTCTTACACCATTAAAAAGCTACGTTATCAGTGTATCATTCATGCGGGCAAAGCCGCTAGCGACAGCTAGTGTATTAATAAAGTTAATTGTTTAACCTTAAAGGTTGAATTATGAATTTTGTGAAACATTAACTAGCATTAGCCCGCGCCTCCGTCTGTTGGAATTAAGCAAAAGAACGTAGCCTTTGTGTTCTTTCAGACTTTGATCTATATCTATGTTAAATTGTATCCAGATCCGTTTAGCCTTTTAGGCTACAAACTTTCGCATTTATAACGTTAGTAAGATTGATCCGTGTGAATGCGAATGTCTGCATTGACGGATGATGGATTGTGTGAAAGAAATATGATTCCGTACTAGTTGGAACAAAAATAAAATGAAAATTCTATTGCACAAGTGAACATTCATTTTTAATAATTTCGTTAATGTATAAACTCACGATCTTTGAATAATAGCGATTGGGCGTCTATTATATTGCTCGGGGAACGGAATTTCATATTAATGAATATTTAATCAGCCTAATGTATCAAGGCTGCTTTTACCTAATGAAGTTTTAATAAACCGTGGATTAAGTTATAACAAGTAACTCAAGCTTGATAAAATAAAACATTGCGTTTAATTTGGTTATGTGAATCACTAACCTTTAAGTTTTAAAATAATTTTAAATGATAAACCTATCTTTACAATAACTACGTCATATAACGACCGCCATACTAATGCATACAAAATAGATTCCATTCAATATTTAGAACACGTGTCACAGTCATTTAGTAACGATACTTAACTCAATATTAGATACTAGCTTTCTACTGTGAATCCGATCGCCTGAAATAAAAAAAAAAAAACAAAGAAAGTAGCGTATGTATTCTTCCAGACTATCCACTTCATCTATGCCAAATTTCATCTAGATCTGCTCAGCAGTTTAGGCTACAAACAAAAATATCCTACCTACCTAACCTAATCTCTGGTTTATCAATAAATCTAGTAAATAATTCTTAAAGGGACTCTTATATGAGCAAAACCTGCTCACAATATATTTATACGTATAATATTTGAGTCTTACTCTGAATCTGAAATCGCTTTGTATTACAAAAATAACTTTCGGTATAATTTCACGAAAGGTTTTCTATTTTTTTTCCCCGGAGCTGCGAGAACGTCGAGTTAATATTAAACATTCCTCGAGGATGCTTTAAATGGTAGAGTAATACGACAGAAAACCTTCTTTTATACTAACATCCGGACAGACAGGCAGCCTTGCAAAAACCATAACAAAAAATTCTCTATGTTAAGAATTTCATTTTAAATTTACTAGCACAGTAAATTAAATTTTGTGAAAATAAAAATGAAATTGCAAGCTATCTCTCATCATAACTATTTTATCTTATTTATTTACTAGCTGTTCGCGTCCGGCTTCATCCGCGTGAAATTATAAAAACTTTATTTTATTGTTTACATTTGTCAAATTATCAAATGCAAATGCCAAAATGACATGACATGACATGATGACACACCATGGCAATCTTGCTTCCTTGATGTTGGCAGCAACTTGTAATCTCTTTCCCACATTAGAGTTTTTATCCAAAATATTTACCCCTAAGTTTAATGGCGTGAAAATATATAGCCTAAAGCGTGACGTAAGTGTAGGGCTTTTTATTAATAAAAGAATTATTCAAAAATATGCTGTAATTGCTGACATCTTAGGCAACAAAGAAGTGTGTGTTTATGCTTTATATTAAACGAGAGTTTCAGTCAAGACATATCCATGTTTACAGAAAGCGTATAACTTTGAGAATTTATGGCATAAAAGGTGAAGGTAATAAGAATGAATGCATAGGTATAAGATGGATGGAATCCTAAGAACGAATGCAGTGACGGTGTGAAAGAGGATATCTATACTAATATAATAAAGCGTAATCACACACTTCTTTGTTGCCAAAGATGTCAGCAATTACAGCATATTTTTAAATAATTCTTATTTTTAATAAAAAGCCCTACACTTACGTCACGCTTTAGGCTATATATTTTCACGCCATTAAACTTAGGGGTAAATATTTTGGATAAGAACCCTAATGTGGGAAAGAGATCATAAATTGCTGCTAACATGAAGGAAGCAAAATTGCCATGGTTTGTCATCATGTCATGTCATTTTGACATTTGCAATTGAGAATTTGACAAATGTAAACAATAAAATAAAGTTTTTATAATTTCACGCGGATGAAGCCGCACGCGAACAGCTAGTAATGTAATAAAACGTAAACACACACTTTGTTATGTAAGATGTCAGCAATCACAGCGTATTTTTTAATAGATATTTTTATATAAAAAGTCCTACATTTACGACAGGCTATGCTATAATATATAATATATTTTCACGCTATTGAATTTGCCAAAGCAACCAAGATTGCCATGGTAACGGTAATTGATAGCCAATGGCAAAGGCCTTCGTTATCATTTAAGGATTTTAATTTTGATATTAACAATTGAACGGAATGTAAACAATAAATTTAAGTTTTTATAAAGTCATTTGGTAAAGCCGCACGGGAACAGCTAGTTTGTAATAATGATGTAGAGATGATGAGGAGTTCTATTGTGATGATGTTGTGCGACCTATACTTCATAAGTGAATATTATCGAACATATGATCGTGCTGCCCTCGATATCCAACTGATAATTGCATTACACACATCCACTATTGGATTTTCCCCGCGTACGACATGTGACGTGAAGGTATTGGTAATTTGATTGAAATATTCAATAACACCATTAATATCGCAAATCAATTTAAATTTCGAACACTGCGAGAAACCAATTCGGAATTTTAAAACCAAATACAATGGTATAAACCAAATTAAATGGTATAAACCAAAATGTTGAATGTTACACTACTACGCTAACTACATCTATAATAGCAATGAATATTTTATAAAAAAAAAAGTATTTTAAGGGGTTTTTAGTTTAAAGACAGTAGAGAAACAACTTTAAATAAATAAAATGCAAATCACAGCCTTCGTAGCATCTCAGAATACACGACGTATTTTAGCATTTTTGTAAAATATGCATGAAATGCCGGCGTCACGTGTGCTATTTACATACTAAAATGCTATGCAAAACATTATTTTGTATATAAAAGAACTTTAATCGGCATGATATAAAAGTTATGATTATATTATAGTTTTTGAACGACCCAATCTCGTTGATGGAGGGTTTCAGATTAGTGCGTGTCTATAAATTTTATTCAAATATTAATTTTGGAACATGGAATCTTAGTTTGAACACTTGGTGTGATAGTACTGTAATCTGTTGGCTGGCTACAAAGATGTATTTATTCATATTTCCGTATACACACACATACGTTCATGTACATTTTTGACTTCCAAACTAGATATAAAAAAGATCCCTTCGTCGTCAATCTCCGGATTGAGAGCACTCCCCTGGTCTCCTCAGCCAGTATCGGTATTCTCGGCGTTGACATATTGAGTGACGTTCAGATTCGCGTTCATTTGGAAGACAAGGCCAAGCTGGCTTCTAAAAAGCTAAGTGTGCTCAATAGCGAAGCAGTACTTCCAGGCGGGCCAACGCCTGCAACTTTACAAGGCGCAAGTTCGGCCCCATAGAGTACTGCTCGCACCTCTGAGCGGGAGCACCCCAATACCAGCTTCTTCCTTTTGACCGCATACAACGGAGAGCGACTCGAATCGTCAACGACCGAGCTCTTAGCCCCCTTATCTTATAAAAAAAAAGATATTCCCCTTAGGCATTCTCTTCTAGATATTTTAATAAAGCGTTTCATTACACATACATACATTTAAGTTGATTTTATTTAATGAAAAACTATTTAAATCATCTTAACAATTATTCTAAGCGAAGCATTAGATTGGATAACATTAAATTAATATTGATATTGCAAACGAGTTTTCAACTTGGTAAAAATACACTGCGAATTTTTATTTCCATCGTAAAGAAAATTAGACCACTCAGAAGATAGACAAATTAAATAACTTTACAGAATGGCTACAACGGCGAGGTTAGTGAAATTTCGAACAACTTCGACGAGTATGCTTATTGTACAGAAAGTTTCGATTTATTTTGTACTTGTTCATTTTATGGAAGAAGTTTTACAGGTTTAGAATAAGTATTATTCTTTGCGGGATGTTGAGTAAGAAAGCAAATAAACTTTTAAATCATTAATTAACTATATCACTTAAAAATGATTTAGTGTCTTACTTTTTTGTTTAGTATCTATACTAATATAATAAAGCGTAAACCCACACTTCTTTGTTGCCTATGATGTCAGCAATAACAGCATATTTTTGAATAATTCTATTTTTAATAAAAATCCCCGCACTTACGTAACGCTTTAGACTATATATTTTCACGCCATTAAACTTAGGAGGTAAATATTTTGGATAAAAACCCTAATGTGGGAAAGATAACATAAGTTGCTGCCAACATGAAGGAAGCAAGATTGCCATAGTAAGTTATTTGTAAGGTAGGTATATTGTAAGGTATTTTGACATTTGCAATTGAGAATTTGACAAATGTAAACAATAAAATAAAGTTTTTATAATTTCACGCGGATGAAGCCGCAAGGGAACAGCTAGTATTATTTAAAACGTTTGTTCCATAACATCGTTTAATATGATTTGATTTCTTAAACATTTAAATCAATCAATCAAAAATGTGTGTATGAGTTTTCATTGCTGAACCACATTATCATATACTTAAAAACCAGATATTACGATAATCCAGCTACTCACCGTCATGAAGGACAATGGATGGCAATCAAATGACTGAGGTTTTAATAATATAGGAACACGCAACCGCAAGTTGTTATTTAATATGCCGACAAAATTCAATATCATGATCATTAGCTTACACTAGCTGTTCCCTTGCGGCTTCATCCGCGTGAAATTATAAAAATTTTATTTCATTGTTTACCTACATTTGTCAAATTATCAATTGCAAATGTCAAAATGACATGACATGATGACAAACCATGGCAACCTTGCTTCCTTGATGTTGGCAGCAACTTATGGTCTCTTTCCCACATTAGGGTTTTTATCCAAAAAAATAGTCCTCTTCGCTTATCCAGATTCGTTTAGCCGTTTTGTGGTTACCAGCAAACAAACATCCATCCATAAATCGATCTAATTTTTCGCAATATAACTTTAGTGATATTATTAGTTTAATGTAGTATTATATAATATCCGTTGAATATTGGAAACCATAGTAATTCAATACTTTGTAAATCAGCAAAAATGTACTTGCATTCTAGTTCTTTTTCTGTGTAATAAACGGTTTTTTCCGTGTATTGAGTAAATTAATAAACAAAATTATTGAAACTCGATCGGGTCAAGCGGAATAACGACATGTAATAGATTTAACAGTATATTTTAACGACACGTGGCAATTTCGAACACGTAATGTACTGGAAAATGTGCAATGCAATTTATTGAACGTTGCGCTAATATGGAGGTGTTGCGGAATACGGGCGAATTCAACGTTGATAAATTAATTCATTATAACTTAACTAGCTTTCGCCCGCGACTCCGTCGGCGTCGAATTAAAAAAAAAACAAAATTGAATAGACTATCCTCTACAATAGATGTAGAGGAAGAGGTAGTTTCGAAATAAGGACACTATTTCAATCGAATAACAAGGATCTTTTACTTATCTAAGACTTTTTTTACAGTTGTCAGTTATGGCCAGTTTCCTAGCTACTTTTAACCATTCCTTAGTGTTTTTGGTTCGATAAATTTACTCCGTTGAAACTTAGGCCAACCTAACAGTAATGAATCGCGAGGTAAAGAAAAAATAAGTGGAAACTTCAGAAACCTAGCATAAATGGCATATACATTTCACAGCTTATTTGGAGATTGTAAAACTTTATTTGACAACTAAGTTCCAAGTAGAAATTATTTAGAAATAGACTCTAATTGTCATAAGTTGAATAACAATACAAAGTTGTTGAACTAATATATGAGTTGGGCTTCTAGAACATTCGCACGGATACTTTGAATGAGGCCTTTTCAGTCATTCATGACGCCCTTCCTTCGTAGTCCCAGCAAGGCAACTTTCAAAAGACGCCTCGGGACAAGTTTACGTGCGTTGGAAACGATGTCAGAATACTGATTACACGCAGATTTTAGGTCATCACTTCCTCAGATGAAATCCTACTAATATTATAAATAGGAAAGTTTGGATGGATGCATGTTTGTTAGTATGTATCTTCAATGGCTTAATGGATCTCGATGAAATTTGGCATAGATGTAGAACATAGTCAATCACATTTATTCTTGATGTTTAATCTACAGTTCTTCAGTTTTTGTCCTTCTCAAGTAGAATGAAATACAAAAAATTTCGCAATTAAGAAATCTCAACATATTATACTATCCGCTCTGAAAGTCTCTCGAATGAATGTCAACAAATAACTTGGAACTCAAAAGCACTTGAGGATTGGTCTCAATGACATAACAACATCTTGATAATAACAGACATGAGACTGTATAATTATGGAGAGAAATTCTTTTTCTGTCTTATAATGTCCTATGTCTATGTTGTCCTATGTTTCTGTCTTATTATGTCCGTCCGCGTGGAATTAAAAAACAAAAGTGAGTAACCTATGTGTTCTGCCATACTATCCTCCATGTCTATACCAAATTTACAACGAAATCTGTTTACCCGTTTAGGCTACAAACTCTAACAAACATCCATCCAACCATCGTTGTCGAACGGAATAAATATCCTATGTCCGTCTCCTGGCTCTAAGCTACCTCCTCACCAATTTTCAGCCATATCAGTAAAGCCGTTCTTGAGTTATAAATAGTGTAACTAACACGACTTTCTTTTATATACATTGATTTAAACATAGTAATAAGTATAAAGTCGAAAACTAAATTAGTGCATCATTAAATTTCTGTATGTCAAACTCATGTCTTACATATATTATGTCTTTATTAATATTCAGGTCTGCGAGTATATACAAATATAACAAATGAATAGGTGTCCACGTGGCCGGGTTTCGCTAATGAGCACGTATTCACACAACTTTGATTAATGCAACTCACATATTATATATATTACATAAGTTTTATGCTCGAGGAACGTCCCAATTTCGAGTTATGAAGTGACCAAAATGCAAATTATTCACGTCAATACATAAAAGCTTTCATCTGTTTTCAGCAATTCGTATAAATATGAATCCGATATTTCATTCAATCAATTCCCAGAATTTAAATAAACGGATATAAAATATACGAATAACCATAAATCAACTTTTTATGTGTTTCATAACCTGGTGCCTTGAGTTCTACGAAAACATATTCAGTACCAACAGACATACTGTTCTTAAGTGACATCAAAATGTTAGCGTTCCCATATTGCTCCGTAACTTCCACCTAGAATGTAGTCCGTACAAAAGGAGCTATGTAAAGTGAAAAGACAAAGTGTACGCGTATGAAACGAGGTCGGGTACCGGGTGAGCTTTTACGTAACAAACATTCTATCTAAATCTCGAACGAAATGAAATTCAAGTCAAGCATACCGTCTCAGATAAGCCGATGGTCTCACGTTTTTCGTCTAACATCTAATTTTCATGAGCAAGTAATAAATTAGTTCAAAGAATATGTTGCAATCAATTCTTCATCCGTTTTTAATATTAATCAAATTATGATAACTTTGGCGAGTTGTTCTGAAAGCTGGGCTTGCAATTACATATATGAAGAGCAAATATTAGCAATGCATAAAATCTGAAAATTAATATATTAACATTTTATAACAAACTTCCGAGATGCACGTCATCTAGAGCTTCTATTCACTGCAACGTACGAACGACTGGCGTCAAGAAATAATTATATTTTTTATAGCAATACACTTTTTAAATTTAAAATCTATTTTAAGACTTTGGTGCTTGTAGTATCTAATTGGTATATGCTTTTAGTCTTTCTATGTTTGGTAGATATTTCTTTTATAGAATTAGATGTTTTCGAGAACAAACTTGTTTAAATATTTGTTAAACGTGATTAAAAATCCCCTAACATATATTAAGCTCAAAAGGATCGTTGATAAATATTCAAACAGTGTATGAAATACCACGTTTGACATATCGCTTTTGGTATTGGACGTTTGAATTTACATCAATATTGACTGGCTTCACACAGAACAGTGAAGAATAGAAAGGAATGCTAGGAAAAATATTCGGAACAAACAAATACGCGCACAGAACTGGGCTTTGTCTTCAACAATTGACACTCAGCCAGCGCGCCCCGAGAGCAAGCACCGACGTTCGCTCATTAGTTGAGATGAACGCGAAAAAGAAAGATCTTTTAAATTCATAAAACATTTGAAGAAGTCGACTTAAAACGTGTAGCGATATCAAGGTATGCAGTCGGTTTTATGTCGGGTTGGAATGTTCATTGCGTTATATATTTTTATAGCAGCAAATTTAACTCCCCCTAAAAGAGTCTATCTCGTAAATTATCCTGCTTCATTAACTACATTACATTGAATATAAAACTTTATGCAATGTGTCGAATTTAATGCCAATACCTTATATAAATACTAGCTTTCGCTCGCGACTCCGTCCGCGCGGAATTAAAAAAAAACAAAAGTAAGTAGCCTATGTGTTCTTCCAGACTATCCTCTATGTCTATGCCAAATTTCATCGAGATCCCCTCAGCTGTTTAGGCTACAAACTCTAACAAACATCCATCCATCCATCCATCTAAACTTTTGCATTTATAATATTAGTAAGAAGTAAGATGGGTAGATTTTGCGTCTTATTACTGTAGTAACATTGAGAACCTTAGTTAGTTGTGTGTACCCCTCACCGCTAGAGTTAGACCTAGAAAGAGATGGATGGATTGAAAGGAGACATGATCAATAAGGAAGTGTTGACTGAGATGACGGATGACAGAGTTATGTGGAAGACAGAAACCTGTTGCGCCGACCCTGCGGGAATAGGATAAGGAGGAAAATAATGATGACGTAGTGAAGTTTTAAAATTGACCAGTATATTTTATTCAAATATTACAAAGGTGCATATATAGACAGTGTTCATGATGGCTAACCTTGGGATAAAATAAATTAAATACGCAAGAGTATATTACCACAGGAATAAAGGTTAAATCGACCATCAAATTGAATAGGAAGCACGCTGAAGACAGGTCTGTTTACCAGTCAGAGGTTGGGACTCAATAGCCATTTACGGTGAGTAGGGTCGTGAAGTAACGTCACCTGAGATAGAGCGGAAGGAAGTTCCAGTTGCACGTTTTATAACGCTGACAATAAAATTAAACTTTTATATCACAGTTCTAAGGAAAAAAAAAACCAGTAAAATGTGATCAAAATAGTGTAAAGTTTATATGACAATTGTTGCTATTGCCTTAGATTTTAATACATTCGCGATAATAAAAGATGGAGAACTCTACTGTATCATTGAAGACGAAATTTAGGTAATTATTATTAAACATAATGTTTATTAGGCTTATACAGAACGTCGGTGGCTCAGTGGTTTAAGCACTTGACTTGTAATCTACAGGTCTTGGGTTCGAATCCCGCCCCCATGTACCAATGTGATTTTTCGAATTTTCATACGTACATAATTTACCCGACGTTCTTACGGTGAAGGAAAACATCGTGATGCAACCTGCACATATCGGCGGAGAAATTCAAAGATATGTGTGAAGTCAACCAACCCGGACTTGGCCTGCGTGGTTGACTATGGCCTAGTTATCCTAACTTTAGGGCCTATCCTAGCCGGAGCCTACTCCGAGCCCCTCGGTAGGGACGTATAGTGAGCTGGTGATGAAAATGATGAAACATTATGTTAAGATATTAAAACACGGTTTGTTTTTATTTATTGACAATCTATATTTACAAACAATTTGAATTTAAAGTCATTAGATTCATATTTAAACAATATGGCAATTTGCTTGAAAATGTGCAATTGAAAAGTAACAATGCCTGATGAATAGATTCCAACACAAAAGCTGCAACGGTTGTTGTGCAGTTAAAGATAAAATTATTTCCGTGCAATGACAAAAACCTTTTAATACGTCCGAGTGTTCTTTTATGTTCAAAATTTAGTCCATTTCAATTTTACTTCCATCTCTCTTTTGTTTGCTGTTAAACCTTTTTTTTATTTAGAACCGCTTATTCATACGACCTAATACGCAATTCAATAGTTTCCAATTAAGTACGTTGTTAAAAATACTCTACTAATATATTATGGAGCGCCTGTTAAATTTTCACTAATCCCTAAATAGCTATTTATTCACTGTACTAAGGAGCATTTTTAAAATTTTTAAATACGCAATCAACTAAGAAAAATCTTTTCTTGGCGATCAACTAATGAGATAAAAGTAGGTGCACATATATTTTTTTAGCTTTTATATTTTTAGCTGTTGCCCGCGGCTTCGTCCACGCAATATTAAGATAAAAAGTAGCCTATAATATGCCCGTCTATGTCAGCTACCCTTCAGTGAAAGTCCGGTCGAATTCGGCTCAGCCGTTTCGGAGATTACACGGAACAAACGCGGCTTGCGGACAGACAGACAGACAGAGACAGATGCGATTTTCGTTATCAGAAACGCAAATATTATACATCATCTGCCCGAAATCTGGAATTTTCTTTTGATATTACAGACACCAATTTTATTATATGTATAGATATTGCATAATCACATGATTTTTGGTCAGTATTGCCCAGTACTTTATACCGCGTATCGGTGTATAAGTCCGTTTTTATGATTGTAACTTTTCAGAAAAGTCGTGCTTTAAACAGACGAAGCCGCGAGCGTCTTCTAGTATGGTGCTATATACCATCGATTATTCGAATGCAAGTGTTTTATTTGTATGTAAGGAAGAAGAAAATATTAATTAAATAAAAATGTACATTTTGAAGTATCGTAATTAAAAAGTAAACGCCTAATTAAATCTGTTATTTTACAAGAGCCTCATACTTGTTACGAAGTTCCTCAGACTGAAGTTACGTTATACATTTTCAAATACTTTTCACGGAAAAAAAAATTCTCACTGTTTTCGTATCATATTTCCGCTCGTCTAATAAATTATTTTAAGCCTGCCACTCGAGAGAAATGCGCACATTCTTGTTTTTATCATTTCAAATTAGATTAATATAATTCGACGTTCGATATGGCAGGGACAAAGAAAGTATAGAAAAATATATTTAGAAGTTGCTAAGAAAAAGATTTTGCTCTTAGTAATGAAATTTATAATAATATAGGTATTTTTTCTTTCTTCTTTAATAATTATACATCAACTATTGGTTATCATACTACATTAATATAATATTCAATTACATTTATTTTACAAAAACTAGGCGACCTTCAGATTTCCCCAGTGGTTGTCAGAGGTGATTGGAAAAATCTTTTGAAGTTCCCACGGGCATATGGTACTTTGATTTATAAGAAACATTTCCTTGCAAAATAAATACATTTCTGACGAAGGACATTTTTCAGAAAATTTGACGAGTTCCCACTGCTAAAAACTTGTATAAAAACTATGTATTCACTCTAAATAATACTATTAAAATGTGAATGTTTAAGGACAAGTTTTAAAAATACTTGATTTAATAACGTAATAAAATAAATATGCATATTAATAATAACGAGATATGTATGTATTGTTACGTGTAAATATTCTTTGATAATAAGCTTTTTAATTTGTGACATATTTTATAATTTTGATATTCTTTGATTGTCAAATATAAGGGGTTGTTAAGTCAGGGTTATGATTAAAAGATAATTAAGAAGTAAATAAATCGTTTAATTCTCAACAGTATGTTAAGATGGATGTGTGGTGTGACAAGAATGGATAAAGTTAAGAATATGTATATTAGAGGAAGTTTGAAAGTAGCGCCAGTGGTGGAGAAATTGAGAAGCAAAAGGTTAGCGTGGTATGGACATGTTATGCGACGAGACGATGGGGACATAAACCAGAAAGTGTTAAGAATGAATGGTTGGCTACAAAGGAAGAGGAAGACCTAAGAAAGTATGGATGGATTGTGTGAAAGAGGATATGCTTAAGAAGGGAGTGGATTCAGATATGACGGCTGATAGACATGTATGGAAGATCAGTACATACTGTGCCGACCCTCCGTAAGGGATAAGGACAAGTTGATTATGATTAATAATAACGAAAATGTTGTGTTAAAACGTTGAAATTTTAGCGTATATTGATTACTAAAGGCTAAGTAAATGTTTGTTACGATCATAAAACCATTGTCCTACATATAAGATGGATCGATTCACGAATGCTATTAAATTTATGAACATAGAAAACGATATATTCAGAACTGTAAAGGGCAATGCCCTTCTCTTTAAATAGACTAGTAATATTTTCCACTGAATATTTCATTTGCCGTAAACTTTAAAAATAACTTTAACAGTTATCTTTCACAACACAAAACTATCTTAATTCGTCATACATTAATTTGCATCTTTTATGCAAATAAAAAGTATTTTGGTATTCGAGATTTCCCTTTTTACTAAATGTATTTAGTTAAAAAGGTATTTACGCTTTATGCTTTAGTACAAAAGGGAAATGTCGAAATTAATTAACTAAACATCTATTTAGAAAAATGATAATATTCTTATGACCATCTAATAATTAAGAAAGCGTTCGTAAAAAGTTAATCAGCTTAATGCGACTAGCACCACCCACCCTATAGTAATTAATTTATAAACAATGAAATTTATCGTAAATAAGTATTTACTGACCGACTTCCCAAAAGAAGGAGGTATTCAAGTCGTCTGTATGTTCTTTTTATGTGTGTTATTTATTCAAGAATTAAAACCGCTTAAAGCCCAAACTACTAATAAATATAATTAATCCAGTCGTGTTTGAAATTTTACACCTACCATACTTGCTTAAAGACCTAATAATTCTCTATTCAACGCTTCATATAAATTTATGATATACGTATACATGAATATTGATAGTTTGAAACTTCGATAAAATTCCGCAAGACTAACATGATCGCAATACATTTTACAAGTAGGTATTCAACGTGAAAACGCAGCGGGAATTTCGCCGATGCAACTTTGTACGTCGAACTACTGAAGAATTTCTATATTAACGCCGGTATCACACAACCGTGTAAGCGTATGTGCAGCGAAGCGAATTTCGATACGAAACTAGGTTTAATTTGGATTTTCTTGGCGAACGTCACCACTTCTTGAACGAAGCAAGTTCTGAGAGTCATTTTAGAGTTTCCTTGCGCTACTCTTCGATTTTACTGACTTTATAACGTAACGCTCACAGCCCCCATTACTCTTTCTGTTTCGCTGTATGATAGTCATGTACCAAATAGCAATAGGGAATTACTTGTTCTTCAAACAAGTAACAAGACACTTAATATGAAACAGATCGCTAGGAACGACTTCGATGCAATTTAGAAGTTAGTTTCTACAACGAAGAGGACGGAACCGTGCGGGAGAAATAGTTAACTGTCGTTTCTATGTAATTTCCGTGCAAACGCGCGACAGGAACAAGATAGGCGACAGGCAAAACGTTTCAAAGTGCTCCATGCTTTATGTTAAATATAATTTAAATGTCACGCTAGAGGACGTGAAAATTTCAGTAAAGATTTCAATAAGCTCAAAGTAGACAAAATATTTGTATTGTTAAGAAACATTTTATAATAACTGTGTGATTGTGAGAATGTGTTGATTTTCATTGTTACAACGCAAGTGTACTTACAGTTCATCCCGATGTCATGGTAGGTGAGGATAGCGGGCTTGTTACGGTCGCCCTGCACCGCCACGAGGATGTCGCCGCGGTCGGTGCGCACGCGCACCTCAACGCACCCACCCTCGCGGCTGAAGCGACGCGCACTCGGGAATTGCAGCTGAATGTTCTTCAGCTCGATGTCGTCCATGCTGCAGACATTATATTAAATTAGTATTGGAAAAATTAAACTTGTATACTACGCAGGAGTCACTGGGCAGAACGCAATTTTAACCGTGGCGGGACGTAAAAAGCGTACTACGCAGTGCGTGGACCTTGACACTAACTCGAGTAACCCAAAGGAATATGTAAGGATTACGAAATCAATATTTGATTTCGTAATCCTTACATATTTTAATTTTAATTAACGTTTTTGAACGATAAAATTCAGTTTGATTAAATACAAAATTGATTAGACGATGAACATCATTCGAAAACAATTTATAAATTTGTACTCCGTTTCATTCAAAACAAAATAATTTTCAGATCGATTACAGGGTGTTTAATGAAATAAATACACAACACAACATACATACATGTAGTTTATTAAGTTGTACACGCACTCTTTGTTTGAGAACTTTTTAATCTTCTGGGAATTATTTGGCTTTGAATAATAAATTACTTGTATCTCATACTTCACGTAGTCAGAAAAGTTTTGGTAATAAATATTGATAGGAACAAAGATATAAGGCTGATAAATTAATAAAACAACAATGGGCTGCAGGCTCAGCGTGGACCGCATGACCTAAGCCATGCGGAGCTGGTTTTCAGCCTGTCCCGGAGGGAAACGTTGCGACAGTTCAGAGGTGCCCATTACGTGCAGCAGTAAAAAAAAATACAAAAAGTAAAAAACAAGAATAAAAAGTTATATAAAGGAAAACAGTGCTAAAATTAAGGAAAAAAAATGAAACGGATCCGAATTTGAAAACTTTACAATTGCTTTTGTCTGTCCAATAGCTTATCTTTAAACTTTTTTTTAAAAAGATATTTGTGGTCCACATTGAAATACGTTTATCATTGAACATACGGTAACATGAAAAGGATGGAGTTTACAATTGTCATATTGTCCGACAATAATATAAAAGAAAGCTAAGCTTCTAAGAGCTTTATCCGGTGAATCTGAGAGAAATACAAGATATATTTTTAAGGTAAAGATTTTCTTACTTGAAAAATTTCTGTTTATACTTTACAAGAAACAGATAATTCGATCAACGAGATATAATATAGAATGTTAACATTGTATTTTACAGAAATAAATAATATTTGTTTTCTCCCTCAGCTAAAATTCTTCAAATACTACAGATTTAAGAAATCAAAATAATACATATTTACTCCAAATACTAGCCATGTTCACGCTCAGAGAGCTGCGTTAAATCCGACAAGCCGAAGCCTCAAAATCGCACTACACGAGAGCTTAACGGCAGTCGTTGAGTGCAGTTAATATAACAAATATATTTTAGTAGATATTTACATTAAAACGATGTAATCTCGTTCAACTTAAATTGTTAAATGAAATCCTAGTTACATGCGACATTGTAGTCATATGCGTTTGTTTCTCTATTGATTTAAATGTACTAAATGTTATCTCTGTAATTCAAAGCATCATTTTCTAATCAAAGTTATCAATCATCACCATTATTTCAATATACCTCACTGAGGGGCTCGAAGCCTACCCTAGATTAGAGGTAACTGGGGCATAGACAACCGCGCTGGCCCACTGCAAATGGCCTTACTATCTATGACATCATCATCATCATCCTCCTTATCCTACTCCCGTAGGGTCGGCGTAACAGGTTTTTGTCCTGCACATATACTATACTATGACATATCTTTGAATTTCTTCGCATATGTGCAGATTGCATCAAGATGTTTTCCTTCGCCGTAATAACGCCGGGTAAATGTACATATCAATATCGAATACCACATTGTTGCATGGCGGGATTCAAATCCAAGATTACAAGTCAAGTGTAATTCCTGAGCTATCTGAATTTATCAATCACCTAGCGATGATTTTTAAACCCAAGAAAGCTTTTAATAATTAGAGAAAAGTAAATACACAGTCGAATTTCTCTCACATCATTTTTAAAATGGAGTAGTTTAAAACTTTTACTGTAAATTTATGTTATTTTTTAATCAAAAAGACGTTTCTAGTCCGCTGGATTTTGTCCTCTGAAAGTATATTAAAGTTTTAATTTAGAGTAAAATTTTGCAGCGTAACAAGAAATTGGATGCGCTGCTGTCGTTTGTGTCTTTAAAGATGTATTTGACGACGTCGGTTTTCTATTAATGTGGCTACACTATAAAGTTAAATAAAGTGAAAGAAAATAAGCATTAAATAGACGAACATTTTCTCTAGTTTTATATTTACGTTACCCGTTTTCGATATAAAAATCATTTAATATTTCTACCTATAGACGTAGGTCTATCCTTGATATTTATAAACCTTTGAACTATTCAAGATGAAAATTTTCCAAAGTAGGGTGAGCTGAAAAAATACAGAAAGGCTACTTACGTAACACGTACTTTATATTACTTTCCATGTTCATTATAAATATATCTAACTAATATTATAAATGCGAAAATTTAGATGGATGGATGTTTGTTAAGAGTTTGTAGCCTAAACAGCTAAACGGAATTTGATAAAATTTGGTATAGATGTAGAGGATAGTCTAGAAGAACACATAGGCTGAGTACATTACATTACTACACTCTACATAATATACTGATACTGTTAAATTGCACCCGCGGACAAACCAATTGTATGGTTTTGCGGGGCTATGTTTGTTTATATGTTTAAATTGTGTTTTTTGTATATTTTTCAATAAAAAAAAAGGTAAGGTAAGTATATTTTGAAAACCTTAAAGTTACTAAATTCCCTAGTGTTACTTTGCAAAATTTAAAATATATCCCCGTCAGAGAGGCTATAATATTCTATTACAGTTTTAAAACCTTATTCAAAGATAGTAAAACGCTTTTTCATCGTTTCCCGATAGAGGATGGATTATCTACCACTTATTCTATTGTTAGCATCTACGAACAGAAGAATCATATTACTGGGCATTATACGTAATCCTCAGTTATAATGACTAGGTACGGTCCAGAATATAAGCATTTTGTTCTGACGAACATATTGTAACGTATCGAAACCAAAGTACAATAACTGCTTCTCGTTTGACCCGATAATGTGTTGACTTATATTTATTCAGTACTATACCTGTCGCCTATCTTGTTTCATAGTTTTTCTCGTTGAAGCACAAGCCCTTTTTTATTCATCACGTTAATTCATAATTAACATTTATAGAGAGTTAGTTTAAGATTATTATGAGCGTCCCCATGGGGGACTGAGGAATAAGCAGGGGGGCAACTGCCCCTACGGAATCGAAAAAGGTAAAAAAGATAGAAAAGCTATTACGAATAAGTCCATTTAATTTGTAGATGCCCCCACCTAGACCTAGCCAGAGTTTCGATAAAAAACTAACCACATCTTGCGCGATTTTTATTGTTACATAATTTTACAAATTAAAGTTAATTAATCAATTGATGAAAATTCGGAAACCTTTGTTAAAAGGGGATACATTAAATCAAATCGTAGTCATTATTAGTAAGCCGGAACACGAGATTAAATCCATTCCAGACTAAATCGAATATAATCTCTGTTAATAGGCTTAAACCTTTGAACGGTGGAATATGAAGGTACATTAAACGCATGGTGCCCGGGTAGGGTTAACGTTTGTGACTTTGATGTCCTTACGAATAAGGTCGCATTGTTTGACGTTTCAGTGTAGCTGTAGCCCGTTTTGGCCGGGATTCCGCATCGACCGCGCCTGCTGGCAAACGGCCAGGACGGGGTCGGGGCCGACAGCGCAAGTTACTTTCAATTTGTGAACGTACCAAGCACCAACTGTTATATACTTATAATACATGCAATCGTGTAAAGTACCCCTTATCTCGTGAAACACTTTATAATTAAAACGGGACTCGTCCGTCTTAATTGTGTAGTAATTGTAAGGTAACCCCGTCTTAATTGACAAAACTCAGCAACTTTTTACAATCATTTGCCAAACGTAATTAACGATCCAGTTTGGTTCTTTTGAACGCAAAAAAAATCAATAAGGCTGTAAACGAGCAAGCGGCCACCAGAATTCGATGGCGTAGCAACCGCGGCCCGCAGACATCCACAATTGCAGATGCGTTGCCTGCCTTTAATCTACAGAAGATAGCATTTTCATAAAACGCCATAGTCTTCAAATGCTAAAGAATCCAATTCAACCAACTGATGTTTTACCAGATAGATGGTGTTCGATCAATTGTAGGCACATACAGCCACCCCCTAATTCTCTTAAAACCAAGACAATAGTATGATTCTGTACGGCAGTTTCGGCAGAGGACACTTACGATAACTCAGTTTAAAGTTTGTTTAACAAACGCTAATTGAAGGTTGTATTTACATCAGTAATTTTGTTGTTGACGTCTTGACATGACAAGGTGGTAAAATGATTGACGTTATTTCTATTTATCAATATTTTGTATAAATATTTAAAACCAGGATACAAGAATCCTTAAACCTCAATGTGGCCGATATAGAAAAATTATAAATAAACTTTAAAAAGTTAATAACCTTTCATCACGGAATTACTCGGTCATGTTAGAAAAACGCTTGATCACAGCCTTGACAGTTTATAATAAAATAACTATATCGAAATGTATCGTTTAGCTAAGGACTAAGTTAATTATCACAGTAAAATTAGTTATAACCGGAAGATCAGGTAATCTAATTTAAAATGTTGTTAACATAGAAAAACAAAATGAGGTGTCACAGAGTATAGCTTTTTTTATACCATAAGGTGGCAAACGAGCAAGCGGCCACTTAAATCCGCCGAATTGGCGAAGCGACCGCTGCCCATAGACATCCGCAATTGCAGATAGGTTGCCTACCCTAAATTGACGGAGGAGGAGACGCACATAAAGAGGATATTTCCCCTTCCTATGCGTCTCCTCCACTGTCAAATCCAATTTCCCATCTAATCCTTTTCTTATAAGAAAAGGGTGGAACGGGACAGGGACCAAAATTGGGCCTCCGGCACCACACTCATCAGACGAAACGCGGAATTGCTTCCACTTCACGCCTGTCTTCTGAGTGGTCGTGGTATTGCACCGGGCGAGCCGACCCATTCGTGCTAAGACGTTAAAGCGGGCTCTAAAACTAAACGGGCTCTAGCTACAGTAATTTGAACTATTTTATCATCTGCGTCAATATTCGCCATGTTATAAAAAATCATTTGCTTCAATCAACCAACTTTTTGGTATTTCACACGTTTGTATTGAGAACGTCTGTGAGAAATCATTTCACATCCGTATATAAAAAAAAAACTCTTTGCTGTTTGCTCCGTATTAACTGTCACGATACGAGGCCATTATTCTATTAAGGACCCAATTCAAACGAATAACCAACCTTACAACGCACAAATGTTCAACGTACACTGCGTCCCTGACGATATACATCGCCGTTCGTAGTCGATTACGTCATACGTGGTAAAAACAAAGCCCCAGTTAAAGTCAATGTAACCACGTAACCTAAATGTCGATATAATAGAATGAAGACTACGCCTATGTTGTAAAGATAACTGCTTACATTTTTCCATTTTGTGACAGCCCTAATAATTCTTTAGAAGAGTGTCCTACAATGCAAGTGCGAAATCTGCTTGTGCTAATAAATCTTTCCGGCTTAAAGGGCAATTTAATACATATTGGCACATTGTATGTCTTGTGCCAGTACATTTGAAATTGGTCTTTTAAGTCGATATACCAACCGTTAAGGTGTAATTTTGCAGCTTGATATTTCGATTGATTTCAATCATAAATTGATTCTAGAATAGAATGAAGATATCTACGAATGTGATTGGAATGATCAAACTGCAAGCAGTCTTACATCAGCTAACTTCTCTCCTAGTCGTCGTCATTTAGTGGTCCCCCGCAACGTTGACCTAATCGTCGGTAAATCTAGTGCAAGGCCTGTCAGCTGCGTCCTGTACGTATATAACTTTAGAATACTTTTAGTACCAAATGTTATATCTGTTGCCATTCAACTATTCTACCGAATAGAAATAATTTCTTTCTATGTCTAAATAGGTCGTGCTTGCCAGGTGAACGGCCTGCAAGTCCTGATGCATTATGATATAAAAAAGACCGGAGATCCAATTAAACGGCCGGTCTATTTTAGTTGCCATGAATGAGGACGAATCCGCATCCCGTTTATTTGTCTACGGTGATTGTCGCTTATTTATTTCGTAATATAAAATTTTATAGCATCAATTCAGTTTGAAATTCTAACTTCTTTACCTTCCTAATTCTTATCCATCTTCTTTAATCCTCTACCTCTGTAATTCACGATCATTATCATTATTTTCTTGTTTATAATGATTGCCTTGATATCTCAAATTGACCAAATAGTAAAGACAATTACGACGGAAGTTTTTAAAGGGAGAGGAACACCGAAGAAAGTAATAAAAACAAATTTAACGGCTGCCAGAGGTATATATGGAAAAAGTACGAATTGTGACGACCCCATATAGGTTAGAAAAAGTTAAGGTGCTAATGATATGGTGGATTTATAGGTAAATTAACTAACATACTCGCAAAAATGTCGACAGGTATGACTTCCATAAAAAAATATACATTTATGTATGTCAAAGAAAACATGTCAGCCAATGTACACAATGCTATGTTAGCAATCAATTAAATTTACGCAACCGCTGCCTGGGCGTGGCAGAAAAAAGGACTAGCAGATTTCTTATCAAGAAAATGAATAAAAATCATGTTCTGCTTTAATTCAATACATTTAGAAATAATAAAAGTTTTTCTTTATTTTTATTTTATCTTAGAGGAAATCTGACGCAAAATTGCTATACGTTCGATTTATAAATTTTGTCTTTTTAATACAATAAAATTGTGATACTTCAAAAAGTTATTTAAAGAGTTTAGGTAATGGTATAAAGAATTGACGTATTCGTGATCTCCAACCCCCCCCCCCTCCTCATGAAAATATAAGAGGGCGAGTCTCTCGAGGGTAGGTGCTTAATTTTTTATAGTTCTCCCCTTCCCACTCTTATTAATAATTTTATGTTTTTTTCAATAAAATTAATGTTTATTTGAGGATAGCGAAATCTTTTTTTTTTTTAATAATACACCAACTTTATTCTTTTTATCTCTTCCATTCCTTTTATTTATTTCTTTATTCCACATAAAATAATTTAAAGAAGACAGAATTAATTATTTTTACTCATTAATTTAAAAAAAAACTGTCAACTTACATTGTTGTATAATATTTATTTACATGACATCTTTTTATATAGGAAAATGTCCTATTTTCTTAGATTTACTTACCTGAGTAGAGCAGTTTCTTCAGCGTTAAGAGAAGGCATGTTCAAGTGATTGTTCTCCAGGTCCAAGATAGGATTTCTGTAATAGTGCAACATACTTAGCATACTTATATTGGCCCATCTACTTATTTATAATTCATATTATGCAGTCAAAATAACTGCTTCAACTTTTTTTATTTTAATGCATACTAAATATTTCATCAATGTTTAAATTATAATACTTTAAAATGGATTATATTAGTGCAAATTAAAAAAAAGTCACCAAGCAAATAAAAATATTAAAGTCAAGTAAAACATATATTAAGCAATGCCTATTTACATGGCTAGCTCACTTACTCGGTTAACGGTTCGCTCATTTCACAATTCTTTCTATAGAATAATGGTCCTAACTTCTTCTTTGCAGCTCCACCAAAGTGAAGAAAGTTCTTATAACCCCCCTTATTGTTAGGAAGAGTTGTGTCATTGTACACCTTGCCCAAGGCGGAGTATGAACTGCCATTCAGCTGGCCACGATGCATGCTAACTTAATATTAAAACAGAAAAAAATAAGCCTCAAAAATACCAAGCATATAGTTTTTGCTAGTTTCATGCAAGAGACAAAAGGAAGAAAATAAATATTAAAGCATTTGAAATAATTACAAAAGTTATTCCTGTAGTTTTAAAGTTACGAAACTATAGTGAACTTCGCACTTTCAAAGCAGCGTGTTAAAAGAAAAAAAAAGACAAACTATATTTTTTTATTTTAAATTCTTACCTTAGTAAAGAAGGTTCCGTGACTTTTCTTTCAGCGAACAAGAAATATCTTATGCGAACTTGATCGAAAATGCACTAAGAAGTGATTCACTAGGAGTCGACTTATCCCTGCGGCGACGACAGCTATTCTAGACTGCTGTTCTCGCAGTGCAGACTTTGAGGCAATATCGCGGCTCACTTCTCGCTGATCTGACGACGCATGCGTACCCATTACCCACGAACACGTCAATTATTAAATCGAAAGCCCGGGAAGAAGGAAAGACAAGCATTTTAAGAAATAAAAAAGTATATTTAATGTAAGAATTAAAATAAAAACTATTATATTTAATTCACATTGTATTGATTATCACAAAGTATCAGTTCATTGTTTTCGAATAAAACTCGTAGTTTAATTTTGTAAAGTTCATTCAGAAAACTCTTAAAAAACTAAATGGATTATTATCTAAAAAAAAAAACAAGCACCTAATGTCATCTTGAACTGTTTACTAACAATTTGAAATAGAGTTGCCAGTTGACGGTTTTGGACCTTTAAAAAATAAGTATATGTCCAAGATTTAAAAAATCCTGCTTGTACTGGATATGTAGAGTTTTTACGCAACGTACAAATCATAATTTCTTTTCTAAAAATAATAAGTGACATTCTCCGGATAAATTGTCTAAACAAATTAATTATTTGAATTCTGTTATAGTACTAAAGTACATAGAAAATCGTAACATTTATTTTTAAATCGACTCAAAGTAAAAGTTATTCCTTTTTTTTTTTTTTTTT